>WBMW01000242.1:73237-96143 GCA_013396635.1 Penelope pileata
AAAGAGAAAAGTTGGGCTGCAGTAGTTCCGCGCAGAGCGGAGCCGCAGTGTGCGGGAACGCTCCGCCTCCCCCCCCCCGGGGCCGCGCTCGGGGCCGGCGGCGTTCGGGCGCGCTTCGGAGCGGCGGGGGGAGGGGGAGGGCGCGGCCCNCGTGCCAGGATCCCCGGACAGAGGTAGCGGAGGAGGAGAGGACACGGGGGCGGCAGCGCTGCGCTCGGGGCTGCGCTCGTTGTGCTCTGGGAGTTGGGGGAACTGAGCGCCTCGAGCCGTGCCCGGCGCAGTGGGGCTGGGGCTGGGCTGTGCCTCTGCCCCCGCAGCGCCGCATCGCGGGGCACAGCGCTCCTCCGGCGTGTGATCCCATCAAACAAACATGCCTTTAATTAAAGGGGGCTGGTTAACGTGCCTCCTTACAGCGCTCGGAAAAACCCGCGCCGCCCCGGCGAGAGTTCCGTGCTTTCGCCGATTTGAGAAGCGAAGCGGGGCAGAGCCGGGGCCGTGCGGGCACGGAGCGAAATGGCAGAGCCCCCCCGGGCAGCAGCGCGGTGGGGGGGGGGGCCGTGGGCCGTTTGGCCGGGACCCAGCGGAGCAGTGCGGAGTGATGGGTGCGCGGCACTGGGGATGCGTTGGGTGTCGGTAGGGATGGGGCTGTGGGTTGTGCTTCCCGGAGCTGCAGGAGCGCTGGAAAGCCCCGATCCCAGCACTTACAGCTGCGTGGGGTGGAACCATGGGCTGAAAGGATGCTCCAGCTCTTCTGGCAGAAGTTGTCTTCATCCAGCTCGGCATCGCAGGCACGGGAGTTAGCAGCAATCATGATGAGGGTACACGTAGCAGGGAGCGACGTGGGATTTTAGGTGCTTTAGTACAGATTTCTATGGTTAGTGGAAAGCCCTGAAAGCCTGCGGTCCACGAGGCTGTCGTAGTCGCTTATCTGCTGCCTGGGAAAAGAGCTGCTCTGGATGGAGGTAAGGGAGGGGTCCTGATGGCCATGCAGGGTCCCTCCCCACAGCCATCCTGGGCTCCGTGTGCATTCTCACAGGGCCGGACTGTGGGTTGCCCACAGTGGGTTCCCTGCCTGGGCACAGTGAGCACCACACACTGAGTTCTGCTGCAGGCCCAGCTGACATGATTTGCATGAAGACCATTTATAGCCTCAATTTGGTCTGGTAATTCTTTCTTTGTGCATCTTGTGCCCCTGCAGAGCTCTCGACAATCAGCCAGCAGTTGCCTTTTTCCATATTAAACTCACCTAATTTCACAGGGACCTTAGCAGATTGATTTTTTTATGTGCCACAAGTCCATGCCAAAGTGTTTAGGACAAGAAAGTGTCAAGGAAATGCGCAGTGTGACCTGTGTGTCACAAGGCACTGCTCCATTCCTGCCCATCCAGGGGGTGTTGTGCCGGAGCATGGCTGCTGTCAGTCCGGGGTGCTCCTCTGGAAGGCACACGTACCCTTAGCTGGGGGTCTGGGGAGGGGGCTCAGCACCAGGACCCCTCCCGAAGCGACCAGGGGAGAGGCACAGAGCCCGATAAAGGGCTCATTGCCCAGGTGCAAGGCTTAAATCTGGTGTCAGGATGTTTTTCCACAAATCTTTCAAACATGTCATTATTGTGCTGCCTGACCACTTTTTACAGCTGTAAAGGTGTCAGGTAAGCGATGGCTGTGACTTTCTGGAGCCATCCCTCATGGGTGGCAAGGTGCTGTGTAAAGCTCTCAGCAGTGCTTCACATGCCATAGACCTCACCTGGAGGTGTTTAAATTGCAATGGCAACTTCTGGGGCTTCGGTTCAAACTTTTCTTAACTTCCCCAACGTGCCTTCCTGCATTATTATTTATCTTTTGGGAAGAGTGCTCACTAAGAACGTGTGATGCCTCAGCAGCTGACACTGGTAACCTGTTCAGTTCCGAGGGCAGACACAGATGCTGCATCAGTGGAGAGCTGATGGCAGAGCGGGTGGCTCCAATCATGGCCCCTTCCTTGGCTTTCCCCAGTTCGGATGCAGCCCAGGTATCAGCTGAAACTTGTTTCCATGCATTGGCAACAAGAGGTTTAACGTGAGTTGATTCATCAGGATGTGCATGCAGATGAGGATCTGCATCATCGTGGGCAGCTTCACAGCTCGCGTGCCTGAAGGCAGCTGATGGAAGAGCTACTGGAGGAGGATAAATTACAGTCAGTCCTTCATCATCCAAATAATGGAGCCTAATTAGACTTTCTCTGGCAGTACAGGGAATTCCCATAACTGTTTTAATCCATGGCCATGGATCCTAGACTTGCAGTGCACACTGCATCTTATCCATACCTCCTGTTGAGATGAGCAGTGCTCACCTGGCCCCATGGTCTTTGCCTTTTTTGCAAAGTTTGTGTAAACTGAGCGCCTTCTTGGACCCTGCAGTGCTACAGCAATCTCAGTGGCTTCCTCTTGATAACTTCTAGATAAAACTTGTTGCCTGTCAACAGCTCGGCACCCAGTGCGCTAGCTGAGTGCCCACGTTTCTCAGGCATTATAGAGCTTGCACATGTGGTGCAGGATTTTCTCCTGAGCATCTCAGTGCTGTGATTTAGGAATCCGGATTCTCTGGCAGATCTGACCCACAGAGGCAAAATAATTCTTCAGGGAGGAGATTTCTTGGGAGCCCGCATCAGGGCGAGATGCGGTGTGAGGATGGATGGGGAATTTGCTTTCTGCTGCCCAGGCTCCCGTTCCTTTGGATAACCGGGCGTTGGTTTCTTGAGGTTTTTCAGTCTCGTTTTCTATTAGCACCAAATTCTCCACTCACTTATTATACTTTTGTCCAGTCTGCTCTTGGTTTCCAGAGAAAAGCAGCCAGCAACGAAGCGTGTAAGCAGTCTGGTTTTGCCTGCTCAGCAGTGGAAATGCTGGGTTTTGAAAACCACCTACTAATTTTAGGAGCCGAGAGGCTCCTAAATCCTGAACCTTGTGGTACTTCTTTTTTAAAGACAGAGAAGTTAGCAAAAGAACTTTACCAGAGTCTCTTCAAGGTTTAAAAAGTACTTGCATTGTTTCTTAAATTTTCTGAAATGTTTTAAAAGTAAAAATCTGAGGAAGTGGCCAAAAGCATGGAGCTATGGTAGGTGCCTTTTCTTCCTGGTTCCAGACTTCTAAACAACAGGCTCGGTTGGTGTAGTAGTGCAGCTTGGCTTGTTTGTGATAACATCTGAGTCGTAATTGTACCTGAGTGCTGACTCCAAAGAAAAAGCCAGGTAGCATACAAACAGCTTGACTCAAAGCCGCAGCGTGAAAATAAACACTTTACTAGAAACATAAAATGCATGTGGAGACCTCCAGTTTGAAGATCAGACTGAAATTACCCGAGTAAAATGTGACACTTTTAAATTTCATATCAGATGCTTCTCTGTGGTGTATTTTTGCAGACCACCTCTGCATCGCTCACGGCGTGGCCCCTGGCTGTGCGTCCTGCTCAGATCTGAGCACGGAGGGGGTGGGTGCTGCGTGGGCTTCGCTGTGCTGCTTGTGACTGCAGCGTGTGTGCACCTCACAAATGCAGTGTGCTAGTCAGGCAAGTGGTCACTTCTTCTCTTTCTGAAATAGGAAGCAGTCAGAGAGGAGCAAACCTACGAATATGGGCTAACAAACTGGCAGTGCAGAGCTTTAGCTTTCTGAGGTGATGGATGCTTAATGTGCATGGCGGGGAGCTCCTGTTGGGACCAGGTGCTGCTGGCTGTGTTTCCCTGTGTGAAGAAATTGGACATTTGAAAAGATGCAAGGCAAAAAAAAAAAAAGGTTGATGTGACTTCCCTCCTGTGGGGAGCCTGCTTTAGTAGGGAGGTTGGACTTGATCTCCAGAGGTCCCTTCCAACCCCTGTGGGTCTGTGGTTCTGTGACTTGTTCTGGCACTGACCGTGATGGGGTACTGTTCTCCAGGCAGCGTTCCTCATAGTGAGATTTTCCTCTTCTTCCCCATGTCATCCACCTCACATCCTCCAAATCCTGTGCCAGATGAGTGGGGATCTCGCCTTGTTGCACGAGGAGCATTGCTGCTTGGCTCTGGCCTTGGGCAGGGGCAGAGGGTGAGCTGAGGGAGGGGAGTAGCCTTTGGTAAAAGGAAGGGTGAAACACTACAGTGTGTACACAAAAGGCTGCTTAATTCAGCTTAATTATATCTTGTGTATACACATAACTTCAAAACCTTGGGTTTCCTTTAAAAAAGATGTGCTTTTATTCTAATGCCTGCTTTCTGTCCGAAGAAAACTTCCAAAATAATTTGCAGCATTGAACAACCCACATGGGTGATAAATGCCGATCTCTGACATTTTTGCAATTAAAATGACAAAATAATGGTAAAGGACCATTTTCTGAGAGCTCGCTCTTGATGGGAGGATGTTTTTCAACTAACCTGTGGTATTTGCTGGAATGGCAGGATCAAGAATTTGGGGTTCAATTCCAGCTCTGAATGGGTGCGTGCTAGTAGTTTTCTGCCTGTTGCCCAGCAAAAGCATACGTATGTTTATGTTTGTATATATATATATATAAATATTTTTTCCGTCTGCCCTAGCAGTCATTTGCCCAAGCAGTTTCCCTCTCCCCTTTAGATCTTCACTGCACCATCTTTTTTCCCACTGCTGTTCCTAATCCCAGTCCCCTGCTCCCAGCTCAGCCCGTCCCACCCTGCCTTCCCAACTCCCTGAGCTTTCCCCTCACCTCCCTCTTACAGTTCCCAGTCCCCACACAGTTACTCTAAGCCCCCTCCTTGCTGGGCTCTCATCAGTCAGAACCAGGCATCGTTCCCTTCTGGCTGCCGGGGATGCTGCAGCCCTGTGAGCCCTGCCACCAGTCTGTGACTCGGGCAGGTGGCACGCAGCAGCCACAAAGGGGTTTTCGTGCTGGGTGGGATGGCTTGGGCAAGACCCCGTATTCAGAGGAGCTGTATGATGATGGGATGTTCTCAACGAGGCTATAATCTGAGATTTTAGTAACTCACAACAGTCTGAAGCGTGAACGAATCTGTAATTTCTACCTTCTTATCCCCTTCCTCCCCTCTAAGCTTCAAGCTTGGCCAAATCTGAGCAGCTTTATATATGGTGACAAAGAATATCTCTAGGACGTACCACTTTCTCCCATATGAAATCTCTTTTCAAAGATTTTAGAAGAGAAGCTTTTGAATTTTAAAGAAAGAGTAGTAATTTAGATATACAAAAGCTTTTCCTTAACCTCCTTTTTGGAACGGTTTTAGCTGAAATTTTCTGGAAAAAGAAGCCCGAAGCAAGCAATTCACAAGGAAAGTTTTGCCTTTGCTGGTTGAAGTTTGTCAAAGTTTTAAACAGACCAACACAGGCTCTCGTAGTGGGAGGTGTTGGCAGCTGTAAATATGCAGTTACGCACAGCAGGTTAATAGAGCACGCAGAGGGAGGCTGCCAGTGCTTTCATTAACATAGATAACTTCAAACACTCTCTGTTTTAATACCTCCATGTAGTAGTACTGTGATGGAGGCTGTGTACACGTCTGAGCACCTTGCTGTCCTGACCAAGCAAACTCATACTCAGGCTGTGTTTTTTTTTTTTTTTTACAAAGCAGTGTTAGGAGAAAGGCATTGCTGGTGGGTTGGTTTTGCATATCAGGACTCAAGTGCTGAAAGCTCTGCAGTTCCCCTGTCAAAAGAGGAAATATCTTTCACCTTCTTCAAAGAAGAAGAAAGCATAGAGAAAATGGGCTTGTGCACCGTCACTGCAATGACTGCAGATCATTCCCACTGTTCTGAAATGCCCCTTTGTAGGTGTGTGCAGGTATTTGTGACCTTTTTGGTGCAGACTTGCTGCTTGTGCTCCTGTTTTGCTACTGGAAGGCATGATGGAATACTTTTAGTATACAAAAAAATAAATAAAAAGTTCAAGCTTGCCACTTTATGAGGACAGGAAGGTTAAAACAAGCTGTCCCGAGTTCTTCCTCTAGCAGTCCTGAGCCTTTTCTTGTCTCCGTGGGAGTTCACACCAAAAGGCCAGTAGTATCTTGGACTGCATCTTCCCACTGTTTCTTGTTTATTTTCCATCTTAGATGTGGAAGATGAAGTCAATTCTTTGTTATTATGCAGTTGCTGTTCTTAATACTTGATGAAGTACACTGAATTATATTCAAGTATCTGATGAATTACCTGAAATGCAAAACACCTTAGCACTTGGAAGAGTATGAAGTGCCCTTTGCTTGATGTTGAAAGCTTTGCTGTTTTTCTCAGAAGCATCTGAAGTTACTGGGTAACTTTGACAGTGGTCAGTTTTTTGTAGAAAAGACATGAAGCTGGTTTGGAGATTCTTCTACTTTCAGAGCCACCCTCTTGCAAGTTAGTAAGCAAACCATTAAATGGGTTTTATGTAACAAGCTACATGTCTGCAGTGGATGTCACTGGGCCAAACTGGACAGAGCACTGTGATGGCAGGGTGCTTACCTTGGGTTTTGGGGTTGTAGGACTAGGTTGAGGGGAGAGGAGCAGCTGTCATCAGTGTCATCATCAGTGTGAACCTCAAATCTCAAGGTCCGTGTTGCCACACAAGGTCTTCTGCTGGTAGTGATCTGTACATACAGCTGTAGAATTGGCAGGGGGGAGTATTGCTGGGCAGTGGTGAACATTTCCTCATCTGGAGAGCTTGAATGCATTTTCTTCCATGACAGTCATCTGTGGAATGAAGGAGAACAGTGACTAATGGTAGGTCTGCTACTTAACAGCCCAGGCAACACCTCTGATCTGTAAATTCAATGCTAATTGTGGAATTTAATTTCTCTTCTTGTTTTCCATCCTCTAGGAGACAGATGTAAGCTGCCAGGGAGATGATAGGGAGGGAATAAGAAGAAACCAGGGAACATTTTTTGTGTATTTTGTTTAAACTTTGGATGGTTGAAAGAACTGTGACAAATCTGTGCATTTCATGGAGTCATAAGATGCAGTTTATGTCTGTTGTTTGCTAACCTGTACTGTATGTATTCAAATCCCTTGCTGTTATTTTTATTGCTTGCAATATCCTTTCAAAACATTAAGAATGCTTATTATTGCTTTAAGCTTTTCTTTTCAGTTGGGGCATTCTTTACACTTCCTTTTGCTTTTTCAAACCACCCTGTTGTGCTCCCCTGTTTATTTAGTACAGATTATGCGTATCAGTAAGGGTTTTTGGAAGGGAGCAGTGAATAGCCTCACTTGGTTACAATTTATCTGCTGTAAATGGAATGCACGCCTCCTGTGTACAATATATTTCTTCTGGATGTTTTTGTTAACCTAAAGCAGCACATTTTCTTCCTCTTTTCTGTTCAGGACAAGCTAGTCCTTTCACTTATAACACCTTTCAGAGCTTTCCCCCAGGTCTTTGCAGTTCCTCATCAAGGCTTCGTCTCTCAGCGCCTCCATTTCTGACTCGCTGGCCTTTGGTTCTCCTTTAGCCGTGTTTTTCTTTGTCCAGTCTCTAACCTAAATGCTTTAGTTGTATTACACGGCTCTGAAAGAGTGGTTTTGAGAGGAGCTGGGGGCATGGTGTGCACCACTTCCTGCTTCTGTGCTGTCTGTGTTGCACAGCGAGCCTGGTGACTGTCCGCAGCGGGCTCGTGCGTGGGATATCCTGCCAGCCCTGAGCTTCTGAGAACACACCTGAGTTGTGCAGCCCCTGGTCTGCAGGATGTCTTGCAGATAAGGTCGAGAAGATCGCCGAACTGCCGTCAAGAGCAAGCTGTGTGTAGATGTAGCCTGTGTGGGTAGGATGCTTCATTGATGTTTCTTCTGAGTTTCCTTTAGTGGGGAGGGAAAGACCAGTTTGAGCCCAGCCTGGTTGCCAGTAACGTGTTGCATCATATGTCCTTTGGTCTGACAGGTGAAAAAGACAAGCTGAGACCCAGCAGTGGTTTCTTACAGTCAGCTCATCTCCTAGAGCTGTTGTCCGGGGGCCATCTCGCTGAAGTCTGCCCTGTGAAGCTTTTGATGTTCTGCGTCCAGAATTCCTATCTGAAAATCTCAGCTGTAGGAGTTTGAGATATATTTGCTAATTTATGTTCTAGAAGTGTTGCTCTGACTGCCGTTGTGGTGGTTCTGTTTATTAGTTTACCAGTCTTGTAAGTCTAGTGGTGAGAACGTGGAATTATGGCTGTTTTCACTGGCATCAGCAGTAGTTGCCAGCAAAGATCTCCAGACGGGAAATCGTACCACAAACAGTGTGAGAATAGGAAGATCTGGGGAGGAAAAAGATGGCAGTTCCTCCCTTACACTTAAATACATTCTGCTTTTGGTGCTCGTGGTTTTAACAGATGTCTTCTTCTTTACGCAGGGCTGTAATTGAAGTGCAAGATGGCAAGAACCAGCCACAGCAACTACGTCCTTCAGCAGCTGAACAACCAAAGAGAGTGGGGCTTTCTGTGCGACTGCTGTATTGCCATCGATGATATTTATTTTCAAGCACATAAAGCAGTCCTTGCTGCATGCAGCTCCTATTTTAGGATGTTTTTTATGAACCATCAACACACTACAGCCCAGCTGAATCTGAGCAACATGAAGATTAGCGCTGAGTGCTTTGATCTTATTTTACAGTTCATGTATTTAGGAAAAATTATGACTGCCCCTGCCAATTTCGAGCAATTTAAAGTGGCCATGAACTATTTACAGCTCTATAATGTACCTGAGTGTCTGGAAGATATACAGGATACAGACTCGTCTAGTTTAAAATGCTCATCTTCTGCTTCTAGCACCCAGAGTAGTAAAATGATATTTGGCGTGCGGATGTATGAAGACACGCTCGCTAGGAATGGCAGCGAAGCAAACAGGTGGGGCATGGAGCCGCCAAGTTCAACAGTAAATACATCCCATAACAAAGAGCCCGATGAAGAAGCTTTGCAGCTCAGCGGTTTCCCTGAACAGCTGTTTGATGTCTGCAAAAAAAGCACCACGTCCAAATTCTCCCACACGAAAGAGCGCGTGTCCCACTCCCGCCGCTTCGGGAGAAGCTTCACCTGCGACAGCTGCGGGTTTAGTTTTAGCTGTGAAAAGTTGCTGGATGAGCACGTGCTGTCGTGCACCAACAGGCATTCATACCAAAGTGCCAGGTACTACGGTGCTGAAAAATTAGACTTTAATGAGAAGGACTCTGCTTCTAAAATAATCTCTACGCAAACGGAAAAATACAAAGGGGATTCGAGCCAAGCTGCTGATGATTCTTCATCTCCCGTGTCCAACGTTACCAGCAGGAAAAGCAGCACGGTGGCATCCGAGACATCGGGTGAAGAAGGAAGTAGAGCCTCTGAGAGGAAGAGGATTATCATCAAGATGGAGCCAGAGGACAATCCTGTAGATGAGCTGAAAGATTTTAATATTATCAAAGTGACAGATAAAGACTGCAACGAGTCTTCTGACAATGACGACCTAGATGACGATCAGGAAGAGCCGCTTTACCGGTACTACGTTGAGGAAGAGATGAGAGAGAAGAGAAACGCTCGGAAGACTTTGAAACCCCGTTTATCCATGGATGAGGAAGAAAGGAAGTGTTTGAAGAGTCCACGGCACCTTAACAGGAAAGCTCCCTCGGTCCAGGAAGATGTGGAGAACGCTCCCTGTGAACTCTGTGGGCTAACAATCACCGAGGAAGATTTGTCCTCTCATTATTTATCCAAACACATAGAAAATATATGTGCCTGTGGCAAGTGTGGTCAAATACTGGTCAAAGGCAAACAGTTACAGGATCACGCGCAGACCTGTGGAGAACCCCAGGACCTGACCATGAACGGTCTCAGAAATTCTGAGGAAAAAATGGACTTGGAAGAAAACCCTGAGGAGCAGTCAGAAATAAGGGACATGATGTTTGCGGACATGCTAGAGGACTTCAGGGACAGTCATTTCCAAATGAACAGCCTTCAAAAAAAGCAGTTATATAAGCATTCTGCCTGTCCTTTCCGATGTCCTAATTGCGGACAGCGTTTTGAAACTGAAAGCCTAGTGGTAGAACATATGTCCAACTGCCTAGAGCAAGAGCTGTTCAAGAGTTCCATGATGGAAGAGAATGAAAGAGATCACAGACGTAAGCATTTCTGCAATCTTTGTGGGAAAGGATTTTATCAGCGTTGTCACTTGAGGGAACACTATACTGTTCACACCAAGGAAAAACAGTTTGTTTGTCAGACATGTGGGAAGCAGTTCTTAAGAGAGCGCCAGTTGCGGCTCCACAATGATATGCACAAAGGAATGGCCAGGTATGTCTGTTCCATTTGTGATCAAGGAAACTTCAGAAAACATGACCATGTACGGCATATGATATCTCACTTATCAGCTGGAGAGACTATATGCCAGGTCTGCTTTCAGATATTCCCAAGTAATGAGCAACTGGAGCAGCACATGGATGTTCATCTGTATACATGTGGAGTGTGTGGAGCAAAATTTAATTTGAGAAAAGATATGAGATCTCACTATAATGCCAAACATTTGAAAAGAACATAAGCATAACCATACTGTTAAAGCATTAAGTTGGCAGCAGAGAGAACACCAAAGCAAGGCATACAGTATAGTAGACAAAAATTTAAAAAAAAAAAAATTGAAAACAAGTCTCCTTTTTTTATTATTTTTTTTTAAGACCCTCTTAATCATAGGTGTCTAGGCTCATTAAGTATATAGCTTTGAAAAGCTTCATGTGTTTAATTATTACATTTTCACTGTTTCCTAATATCAGTTTCTGTTCTTAATTTTATTGTTTTACTAAGTAGATATACAAATCATTATTTTTAAACTGTAGATTAAAAGCACAATGTTACCCCTTCACTGACTGCTATTAAACAGTTCTCGGATCCACGTCCGTCAGATGAGTGCTTTAATATTTCCATGTGTTGTTTTTTCATGTGAAAATTTTAAATCACAGCGATTAATATGCGAGAGCATAACTGTTCGTAATCCCCAAATTAATTTTCAAAATGAAAAAAACAATGCCAAGAAATAATCCTTTGCTCTCTGACTCTGCTGTAAGGGCAGAGCTGGCCGTCCCCATCCTCTGCTTCTTGGCTTTGTTGCAATTCGCATGCCAGGGGTCAGAGCACATAGGCTCAGTTAAACCTTGCAGAGTTGGACCGATGTGCGCAGAGGGGCAGGGAGTTATTGACTGTCGCGGTAACTGAGGGGTTCCCAGCAGAGTGTTCCTTTTCCAGACTTGAAATTGTAGCAGAACTGTAATGGGCACTTCTGCTGCACGACTGCCATTGGCCTTTTGTTGGCTCTGCGTACCCACATGGGTCGATATAACCTGCTTATCGTGATATCCAGGGGAAGACTTGCTGTGGTGGGTTGCTAGGAATGCAGAACTGCCGTGGGCATCGAAGACTGCATTTCTCAGCCGGGCTGTAAATGGGTGCCTTGCTGCTTTTGTTGGGAAGCTAAAAGTGGGATGGGTGTGAAGATAGTCCCATTGCTTGGGTGGGAAGGGAAGGGGGAGTGTGGCTCATGTCAACCTTAGATATTTTGTTTCTTGTTTTCATACTTTCTGAATGTTCTGTTTTTCGACAAGAATATAACAAGAGAAGACTGCAGAGTTTGTTTAATAAATGTAAAGACATCTAATGCCTTTTAAGATTTCTTTCTGATTCTAGCATAGCCATAATCTGTGTAGCTTGTCTCTTAATTGAATTGAAATTAAAAATCCTGCTAAGTACCAGCTGACACATATTTGGTGAGGCAGTTTGGCCACGGAAAGAACAACTGGCTTTGACTCATAGGTACCAGCTGTCTGAATGTTGAAGTGGATGGTTTTTAATGGGGGGCAATAGGATCTTAATACGAAATGGTAGAGGAAACTATTACAGAACAAAGCCTAGCCGTGCTTTCTCCCAGCGGATCTCACTTTATCAGCTGGGGTAGTAACGCTGCCTCCCACAGAGCCTCAAAGAGGGAAGTGATTTCAACCAGCTTGCATGTCAGTGGTGGGGCTGAGAGCAGGAGCTGATGGCCTAGGCCAGAGTTGAGTTTTGACCCCTTGTTGTTTGGGATTACGAGGGGTGTCGAGCTTTAATGCTAGGCTATTTAGAGAAGTTAATACCGTTGAGAATCTCTGCTATATGTATATCTATATGTCTACGTGAGTACCAGTAATTTTGCTTTTATTCAGTTTTAAATGTGCATCACAATTTCTCGTTGGTTCGGTGTGTGTTTCCCCTAGGACAAGGGGATGGAGGAGGGCCCAGCCGTGGGGCTGCAGGCCTGAGCGTGCAGCTGGCTCCTGGATGCTGCTTCAGTTGCAGTGTGGACATGCAGCATTCTGCCAGAACTGCTCGATCTTGGGTTTTCTTGTAAGGTGGTGAAGCCAGCCAAGTCCTGAATAGTGCTGGGACTAAAAGCACTGCTGATGGTAATGCACTCCAGCACTTCAATTAATTTCAAGCTTCTCCCTTCTTAGTGCTTGTTCCATGTTTCCCCTCCCAAGCTGGGCTAAAGCTTATTGTTCAAGGAATAACCAGGATGGCTGTTTTAGCACTTATAGCACTGGAATCAGTGGTAGAAAGGTGATTAGAAGGATCTCAAAATATTTGACTGTCTGTAGCGATCATCTTAAAGACAAAATAGTTAGGCCAGTGCTGTAGTAGGAGGGTTGGGGGCTGATACAGTGCACACAGTATCTCCGACATTCGGGTTTTCTTGTATCAGCCATGGCTGAACTGCGAAAAGCAGCCAAGGGAAGTGAGGGAGAGCTGGAGGATTCTGGGGAGTTACTCGGCAGAAGAGCCTCATGGTATGGGGTGAGCTGGGGGAATGGGAAGGCTCAGTGGGAGAGGAGGGATGGCAAAGGCTGGAAGGGTCAGGATGAGAGACAGAGCCATGCCGTGGGAAGCAGAGGGGAAAACACCCCAAAGGTAGCACAAAGGGGAGCCTGGAGGGGTAGATAAAATGTCCTGTAGGCGCCTGTGAGACCAGAGTGAGTGTGACTCAGCTTGGCTGGGAGAGCTCTCAGCCCAGGTGATCAGCTTGCTGCGGCACAAACTCGTAGTGCAGATCGTGTGCTGAGCACAGCCAGCCCCTGTGCTGGAGGAATGGCGTGGCACAGCAAAGAGTAGTTAAAGGTCTTGTTGGAAAGGAGGAGGTGACTTGTGCAAACTAAAAGATCATAAATTACTGTTAACCTTTCCCTGAATTCCAGAATGGACATTTCTGGTCAGGGTCACGAGCCATTCTTTAAAGTGTATTGGTCTGAACTTGACCCAAAAATGCTTCCCCAAAAAACAATCAACTTCCTAGCTTGAGTAGACCTGTCAACTACAGAAGTTAAATTTAGGAATTGTGAATGATGGTATTTATGTCCACTATCCAACTTCACAAACACTCTGTAATCCCTTTGTGTTTCAATTATAAGCTGTATTGTAGTATCCTGTCAAAGGAAAGTTTGTTAAACCATTCCTGCTGAACATGAATGAATGTTTTTTCCTGTTCCTATGAAACAGAAACAGTGCCTTGGTTTTCACATTTATGAATGTCCAAACTAAGGCTCAAAAAGAGCATGAACTGCACTGCAGGGAAGCTTAGAATGGATCCACTTGTGTGTAGGCAGAGAATAACAGAATGACTTAAATAGCCCAACAGGTGATTGGGGAGTGTATGAGAACAAATCAGAGGTGCTAAGGTGTAAACAAGACAGCCTTCCTTGCATATAGATGCAATGGAGAATATTTATGGTGATGTGAAAGTATGCGGAGAGAAGAGGTGGGTGCCACACTCCTGAGGACAGGGGTCCCCAGAATGGGACAATGTCCACAGGGGTGTGAAATGACGGTGTTTCAGCCCTCCTGCTGTGAGAAACAGTACTTTGTGGAGACAGATGAAAGCGGACCCGGCAAACGCAGTTATGATATCCTAGAAATCTTCCTGTTACTTGGAAGATAATGAAGGGGAAGCAGAAAATACTTAGTTTAGAATTCTGTTTCCTCTAACAAATATGTACTTCTCAGTCATACTAACATTGTTCCTTTGCATCCCCTTCCTGCACTGTGTGGAGTTTTAGAGTGTAAATCCCTTAAAGCACTTCAGGATCCTTAAGGCTGGACATGTGTGTGCTTTGCATTGGACGAAGCGTAGCCAGAAAGAAACAAGGACTTGCTGGATGTTCTGCCTTACACTTTCAAGTGTTTTGCTATTATTTTTAGAGGATCTCTGTTCTGCTGTTTTCCTCATTTTGGCAATAGTGTGGGCAGCAACCCTCAAAATTATTAGTAGCTAGCCTAACTGTTAGCTTTCGGGGTTTATGGAAACTTAGAGAATTCGTAAAGACCTGGAATGAGCTTTAAAATATAACAAATGCTGTCAAGTTTCTTTTTCAGTATCAGAGGAGTTTGTCCGAATGTTTAAATATTTGTATATATTTGTACTTGTAGATACTTATTGGCAACTTGCTAATTCAAAGAGTATTTACATTTATGTGTAACAACATTTGTTGCTAACAGGTCCATGGAGAAATCTTGATTTGAATCGATTAGAATATCACAGAATTCTAAGAATTTATATTTTTACTAGGGGACTACTCTATTTAATATATTTAGCCAATGGAGACAATACAATTCAGCATGTTTTTTAGTCAAAACTGAAGACAGTCTACTGTCCTGGAGAATATATTAAAAATATGTGGTTTAAAAGCAAATACTTTGACTACACGATTGTATTTGAACGCACTAGTACTAAAACATCAGGAGCATCTCAGCTGTTGCTGAGGCTGTAGGACTGTTCCTGATGGTACCATGAGCTCTGTATGTCCATTCCTCCCTGCCACCTCTTTCCAGCTCTTGTATCCCTTGTGTGCCACCTTTTCCCTTGTCAAAAAACACGTCTATGTGGCTTAACAATGCACTGGATCATACAACAAACAGATTGTTTTGTTTTGGGGTTGTTTTTTGGCTGGATCAGTTCCCCGCTGCACTTCCATCTCCATCTCTATCTCAAGTCCCATTGTGCTAGCACAACAGAAGGGGTGGCAAGAGGGGAGAAATGAGTGGTTGGGGGGGGTCTCACTTGCTTACGTGTGCTATGTTAGAACTCAGTGTGGCCTTTAAGTCTCTGTCTCCCCCCAGCATCTTCATGGAAGCTGTATTCCTAATTCATCTCCTATTTCCCGATTAGGAAAAAAGGCAGCCCAGCCTCTTACATACAGATGAGACACATCTATGCTATCTGCCCTCTTTATGAGAATTGGAAACCTTCCTGCATTCAGCTCACCCCTCAAATATGCTCTGGAGCTTTCTTCATCTTTCTTGAAATAGACGACGCAGCGCTCCGTGCCGGGTTGGTGCGGTTGGCCTGGGCTTGAGGCCAGGAATGAGCTGGGCCCCTTGGCCAGCTGCGTGCCGGGACCTGCTCCCACCTTCCTCTGGTCTCTGTGCCCTCCAGCTCTGGCTGTGCTGCCCATGGCTCTCACTGCCCTGTTCCCCTCCCTGCTCCCCACGTGCGCTTTTTTGTGTTTTGTGGTAATGGGAGACAGTCCTCTGTTTTGCAGTAACATTGAAAGCTCAGGAGTTAGGTTAAGGGGATACTGCAGTATCTGTTAATATCCCAGTGTGCCTGCTTCTGAGTTATAGGTGCTTCCTCATCTGAAAGAGTTAAAAATCAAGTGTTCTGACCTCCCTAATTCTTAACTGGTTTGAGGCTTGTCACAGACTTAAAGACCTACAAGATGAAGCATGACTAATGTGACTTTACAGAAGTCTGCTGAAGGCTAGAAATTAGGAACATGTTTTTGAAAGCTGACATTTCTGTAGTTCTCAGTAGCTGTAAACCAGTTTTCTGTGTTTTCGTCCAACTTTCAAACAAACTCCTGAACTATTCTTGCATTGTATTCTTAAGAAATGTTAGTAGGTTGAGTTTTTGAAGGGGTAAGGTGCCAAGAAAACAGGTCATGTTTTATAAATTCTGAGTCTTCTGCCACTTTTACAGAGTCATTTCTACCATTCTGGAACTAATTGTGATTTTATTTTTTCACAAAGAAGACAAGTCCTAATTTTTTACAGGGCAACAGACGCGTGACGCAGGAGTCAGCTTGCAATGACTGTAAGGGCTCAGCCCAGAAACAAACAGTCCATGTTCCTTTTTGTACACTAGAATGACCACTGCCAACTTTACAAGAGAGATGCTATCAGATCTTTCTTTGGGTCATTTTTGCCCTTAAATATCGTGTTTTTTGTTTTTGTTTTGTTCAAGCCATAGGAAAACAGTATTGTGCATCATGCTTTTAGAGAAACTGTTTCCAGTTACATTCCCTGTAAAAAGTAGTTGAAAATGCATATTTAAAGTTTCACCTTAATGTATGCAAAGGAACATTGAAATTCTGAGATAAGCAAACCGTCAGAGGCCAGGTTTTAACTGCCCGTTTGTTTTGCATAGCTAGCTAGCATGCTGTGCCTCTTCCCAAGAACCTAGAATGTCAGAAGTGTTCAGTATCTGTGATTCTCTTTCCAGACCTCCGTTGTGCAGTAAGTGTGGTCGCGTGCCCCATATTAATCATCTTGTTCTAAAGTATGCATCTATCTCCCAATGGATAAAAAGTACAAGTTCAGCTTAATTTCTACCAGAGAAAACAAAATCTTTAATCCTTTCCTTTGCCTTCTGGCCTGCTAAAACTATAGTACATGTCGTGCAGCGACAACCACAGAAACAATGCTGCTTCTAGCATTTCCTGTGGGAGAAAAAATGTAGCCCTCTCAGAGCTGTTCAAGAACTTTCCTCTCAACGACTGTGTCCTGATGCTGGTATTGTTTTTACTCAAACTGTGATTTCCATCAGTGAGATTTTTTTTTTTATTATTTTTTGTAAAAGAGATGATTATGGATAAGTATGCCCTGTGGTTCTGTAGACATCCCAAGACTCCTGACAAGGAATGGGAAGAGAGCATTCCTCAAAGGCCTCAAAATCCTGGGAGCTGTGTGGATTGTGGATTTCTGCTGAGAAATCCAGGACTATGCTAATCATTGATTTCCTAACCTGCCTGTAAGGCACAGTGCTGTCAGTGTCATTGCATTGCCAAAGTCGCTGCAGCAGTAGTGTTGCCAGCATGAAAGATGCTAAAATCAGTCTTTCCTCATTGCTTGTCTCTTTTTTTTCCCATCACATGGAAGCTATTTTAAAAAGTCATCCTTTTGGCTTTTATACAAAGTAGAACCATTTTGAGATGAAATCTAGAATATCCCTCCTTTGGGAGAAGGAAAGATACAGTAGTATTGTAGGAGGAAGTACAGGGTAGGATCCCTGGGAACCGATGAAGAAATTATCTTTAGTACCTTCCCACAGCCCAGGAGAGAGCTCAGATCTCTGAGGTGCATTGCTATCAGGTAGATTAAACCTCATTTTGGTACACTTACATATGCTGCAAAGCACAGGGCCAATCACTGTCTGGGTGCCTGGAAGTATGAGGATAAGCCCCACCTAGTCTGCTTTCAGGCAGAGTTTTGTTTCAGTTAAGCTTTACTGGCTGATCTAGCATTGTCAGTTCTGCCACAAAAGACAGAGCTCCTGATGAACTGCAACTTAGAAACTGAAAAATATGTCAGTTAAGACACAAGAAATCTCACAGTAATTACAGTTCTTTCTGCTTTATTTTGCTGTGCAAACAAATAGTTAAATAGTTCAAAGGCAGTTTCTCTGGAGAATGTTTATGTGATTGAGTGCAGTGTGGCTTAGACCCCAAATAAAAATACTAGTTTGAAACAGAGCGCTACTATAAAAGTAGAAATAGTCTGTGGCCTTCTGAACCTCACAAACTATGTTGGTTTGATACACAGAGTCAAAACAAAGATGTCCCTTAAAACATATACACATTAACTCAGTGTCTTTCATACACCACAAGCTTTTATCTCAGATCTGCTTTTCTCTCTTTCTTTATGGCTGTGCCAAAATCCCTGAGATCCTGGATGAATTACAGACTACTCAGCAAAAAGCATGTATGGTGTGAATGGACCATCCAGCTTAGATTACTAGAGAACAGACTTGGAGGGCTACTGCTTCTGTATACCAAGCTTAAAGCACTGCATCCCTCAGATTTTAGAACAGGGCTTCCCTTCCCTTCCTGATCCCCTTTATATTCCAGAAAGGAGGGTGAGGAAGAACACCATGAATGCTTCTCTTTTAATTTATTATTTTTTTCTTCTATGTCCTTAGCTAGCTGAATCTTCAGGTTTCTAATATATATGCTAAGCATTAGAAGAGCATTGCTAGCTTGTGATGAGATAGGCCAAGTTCAACCACTTAATGTAACAGTCAAACCCACGCAGATGCTAGTAGTACAGGAACTTGGTATCATGCCAAATGTGGAGAGTTATCTTTGATCTATCTCCAGATCCCCCTTTATTTGTAAACATCTAGCTAATCACATACTTCCTCCACTTTCATGAAATGGAAGAAACTGTATCCTTTGTAACATCTATGAAGTGTTCTAACTTTGCAGATGTTCCTGGATTTGCGCGGTGGGAGGTATGAGCTCCATCTGGTGGCTAACTTAAAGCGTGCACATTTCTACTTAAAAAGATCGAACGTTTCTGCAGTTCAACTGAGTTTAATGTGTGAAGAGTGCAGACGCAGATCCTCTCTGCATTCCTAAAAAACCTTCTATTTTTAGGGTTGCTAGAAAATCTTAGAGTCTGGAAGGAGGGCACATTTTATCTCTAATCTAGCTCACTGTGGGCTACAAGCTGCTACCAATGTCAGCAGTGCTTTGGTATTCATAGCTCTGTACACACACCACATGACCACAGTTGACACTAATTAACAGTAGCAGTCCCATCAGAAAAATGTGATTTAATATTCACAGGCAACTCACCTTCCCACATTCAGAGGTGGTCCCACACAGCATAGTCACTGTGTTTGAGGGTGGTGGTGTAAAGAAGCTCAGTCATGCCACAGGAGTTGCGTATGATCTGCAAGTAACAGAGATCTTTGACTGTAAAATGCAGGCCAGCATCTTAATAAACACTGATATTAAACACTGATATTATTGAAACATTGGTATTAAACAGTGGTATTGCCTGGGGAAAAACAATGTTCATATGCATATCATAGAATATGTTTTTCTCCTTTGTTAATTTATAAACAAAAAAATGCATTTCCTGACCCTCGAGCTAGTCAGATGAGAGTTACTTTGAGAGAACAGCATCATTCCAATATATTCCCCTCCAAGATTCAAAGAGTGTAGTAGGTAGCTGCACTGATTATACATGTACTTGCTGCCAGAACCAGCAGTACCTTGAAGCTAGCAGCTTGCCCACAGGTGTGCCACTGGCTTTCAGGTTGCTCTCACAGGTGTGCAATGCTGATAAACCTGCCTTCATGTGCATCTTTGGAGCCCCTCCTGCTCTGCAGTGCAGATGCAACCACTTGGCCCAGTGCTGCCACAGTACACATAAAAATATCGAGCGTAAATTAGCAGTTACGTGAAAGTGGGACAGTGGGATACTTTATACAGTGTGATTTACATACCCAGAGAAAGAAGTCATTGTACTATGAAAAAAAACCTCAGAGGGTTGTCTTTAAAAGTTACATCCATGTGTTTCTAATTTCTTAACTGTTCATATCGGATACAAAGCTGCTCACATTTGTCATAAGTTCATGTGGTCCAAAGAGACAGGAATTGCAAAGATTTATATCATTTAGGGGCATTTAACCCAAAATAATAATTCTGGGGGAGGTAAAGTAAATATATAATAGTCATCTCTGAATTAGGCAAGCAAAATCAACAAAAACAAATGAAGAGGCAAATATGCAGCTGTAAGAAGAAGTATTCCAGAGTGGTGGGTGTTCCGAGCTATGAGAAGTCTGGGCTGAGGGGAAATAATACCCATGTAATTTTTGAGCATCCACTAAGCCAAGCCGTAAACCACTGCTGGAAAGTTACACGTACAGTAGCAAAAATAATCTTGGAGGCAACAGAACTGAAGTTTTTCTTCAGCAAATCTTAAGTTGTTTTGAAAATGAGTGGTAAAGGAGGAAGAAACAAACAAATGAAAAGTTTCTGGAACAGGTTCAGAGCATTGTTTAAGGTTGTGTTTTGGTGGGGCAGGGGTTGAAGGAAAAGAACCATATAGCTTCTAAAGAGCTCCCTACTGCAGTGGGTGTTCTCAGTATAACTGAAGGATAGTATTTAGAGCAAAACCACACCATAGTGAGGTGGGAGGGACCACATCATGCTAGCAAATATAGTACTAGAGTGTGGGCTTCTGACTTTTAATATTTTTCTTGCATTTCTTTTCTGCATGGCAGTAGTGAAATAGGGACTTCTAAGCTTCTGAACAACTGAGAGAACCAGGTTTGAAGAAGACATGAGGAAGAACGGTCGGCAAAAGATTTCATAAAAACTCAGAACCACGTGTGCCAGCTCTGAATTGGCACCACCTTTGCTTTTTTGACATACTGCAGCAGTCGCAAAAGGCAACAAAGCAGTCAAATTAGAACATTCAGTAAAAGTTGTTTTGGACTCTTCTGTGTGTTACAAAACTTACTTCTTTGTGACTATGATTTACAGCTGTCAATAACAAATTTGAAGTCCATTTCACAGAGCAGACAGCCAAAAGAGGTAGACACAAGGCATTACGGGCTCCAGTGAAACGAGCTTGTAGAATCTGCTATTCATACGCTGCTGTGCTGCTTTTATGAAATGAGGCTTCTTAGAGTTTCTGTCAAAACCTGTTTAGACTTTTTAGCTTAAACATTAAAAATATGTATTCTTGAACTAAAACTCACGCATTTTCAGACAGTCACAATGCTAAACTAACAAGTGTTAGAAGAGAGGGAAAAAGATGTTTTAGTCTGGAGTAGAAGGTGAAAAAAGCTTTAAAACTGAGCACAAAGGGTCTCTGAGGAAGGACAGGATGGTGAGAAAGATCCAGCTGACCTGACTCCCTTTGCTGCCATGATCATCATATGCAAGCTGAAGAGGACCTTCCCTGGAGCTCAGTGCTTAAATGTGGAGAGTAAAGAAATGATGCTCTGGTCTTATCACAAGAATGGTGAAAAATTGTGACCGACAAGGAGTTGTGTAAACACAAAATAATCTTCAGAGTGCACAGTGTGCACCATGTTCTGGATGTAAGCCTTGAAAAAGCTGGTTTGAAGAAGAGAATCAGGCATTCATATTCAGATTTGAGTAATTTAGGAACCCTAATATTTCCAGCTAAATTAATGGGAAACAAACAAGCAAACAAAACAAGGCAGTAAATGTTTCAAATTAGGGCCAGCATGCCTTAAAAAAATAGTACTTTCTTTTGCTTCTCCAGACAACAGTGGGTCAGATTGATTCATGTAAGCAGACTAAACATGCTGATCTATATTCTGCTGTAGTTATGCATCTTACTAATTCTACTTATGACTATAAAAGGATGTTTCGTTGTGCAGTATAACTGTTATCTCAGTAAGTCTGTCTACAATTTTATTTATAATTGGCATTATTTTCATTACTGTTGTTACGAAGTATGTAAAATATTGTCTGTATTGCAGCTTGTACAGGGCATGTGTCTGTGCTTGCTTTACTCTTTTTGAGTTGATAAAGTTGCTATGCAAATGCAAGAAAAGATGTTCAGGTATCTTTGAGTGTTGTTGCTTAATCTGATTTCGTAGCCCCAAACTCTTCAGCATTTAAGGTACCAGCAGTATTAACACAAAACATCATAAAAATAAATACAGGAACTTTAGAAGTGGACAGTACACTGTTGGAATGCTGACACTTCTGTCCCAGTGGCCGTGCTAGAGCAATGGGGAGGACAGTAAATACCGAGAAAATGCAAGATACCACTGGGGACTCCTCAGGGAGAAGGCTCAATATAGCTGGGAAATCTAATAGAAAATGTGATGTCCTTTCCATAGAGAACAGGAAGCACCCTCACAGTAGAACCATTGCAAAGCAGAGAAGAAAAGGGAAATATGTTTATAGTGTGACCTGAAGACAGGCTTTGAACTGTGGAACAAAAATTTTTTTTTTTTTTTTAAGCAGAAGACATCTAGAACAGGCTGTGACTGTTCTGTAACTTAGCAATTACTTGTAGTCTATGTAGAATATCAGTGAAGATATTCCAGGTTAATTTTCATCATCTTTAAAGCTTAATCTATGCTTTGATACAGTATCTTTAATAAAATGTTATCACAAGTCTGCTTATTATTTTTCTTTAATTCCATCTTATATCTGAGTTAAAGACAGTTCCAGCAACAGGGTGAAGTTCCAGTTACCATCTGCTTCATCTGCTTCTGCCTTTTTCCCATTCACCTGATAAGAACGACAATATCGAAAACTAGGATGAGTAAAAATCAAATAATCAGAGGAATGAGAAAATGAGAGAAGTTCACAGCACTGCTACTGTTCAGTTATCATCAAAAATCTTCACACTAAGCATGGAATCAGAAAGATTAATCAGATTATGTTGACCTGTGAGTATGAATTACTGGTCTTTGCCAATACTTTTGGGACACTGTTTTCCTTGTTTAAGACTTTCAATCATTTTCCAGCTTTACAGTTACTGCCAATAATTACAGTCTGTTTGATGCCACTCACAGCTGTTCAAGCCAAAATTCTTTATCTTCATTTATTTACCACCTGTACCATACAGTATCCTTTTAATATCTTCAAACAAGATGAAGAGGAGTTAGTCTTTAAGTATACTAGAAGATATTAGAATTCAAAATAATCTTAGCAAGGTGCAGATATGGTCTGAAAACATAAGATGCTATGTAATAGGAACAAGTGCAATTTGGAATCATTAGTGAGTAAAGGAACAGCTGCTTAATTTCCATTGAAAAGAATATATGTGTTATTTTGGATTAAATTCTGAAAATGAATGCAATACCATGCTGTTGCACATAAAGGTGAAAATTATGATGTCTAAACTGGAGTATAATCTGCTCCTTCAGAACTGCTAAGGCATGAGCCAGTAATGTCTCCAGTTTTGACTATGGCTCTTGGGAAAAAAAAAAAAAA
>WBMW01000242.1:96155-166838 GCA_013396635.1 Penelope pileata
AAAAAAAAAAAAAAAGATACAGATATAAGCTGCATGCAGCGAGCCCAAGAGAAAGCAATGTGAATGTCAAGAAAACAGTGCCTTTGAGGACAGATTGAATGATTTTAGGCCATCTTAGAGAACAGATGTCAGATGGGAAACACAATGATTTTCATATCTGTAAAAGCTATGGGCAAAGAAAAATAGAGTAATGTTTTCTTACAGCCACAGTTGATAGGAATAGAAATAACTGGCTTAAACCACAAGAAAAGAGACTTTAGTTAGACACAAAAAGGAGACTAAAAGACCTGGTGATGTCCTTTTCTGATCTTATTCTACAGTTACTAGCAAACTAGCTGCTTTAAAGTCCTTTATTATGTGAGTAGAGCTGGCACTGTCTGTTAGAAAAGGAGGCTGCAGTTATAAAAAGTAGTGTAGAACCGAATGCCTGAATTGCACAACACACCAGTTTGTCTAGTTAGCATTAATGATACTAACCTCAGCTTTTAATCATGCCTCAGCAAACTGTCAGAAGTATGTGTAAATAAGAGTGCTTTAAAACCACTTAATTATAAAATAATTATTCCTTGGAACATCAAGAGTTAGTTTAATCAACGTTACCAATTCTGTTGATTTTATTGAGTCTACTCAGTCTGATAACAGCTGAGTTACACATCTCTAGTTGTGAGATGGTGTAATCAGCTGATTTATTTATTAAAAAAAAAAGTCTAAAAATTACATGGAAATTCCTTTAAGTGTAATCTGAACATATGCCAAAGATTAAAAAGCTAGAAGGTGAATTAAGAAGTCACATGCATTTTTTTTAAGCTCATAATTTTAAACTTGATTTATAATTTTAGGAGATATGACTCACGATTTTTGAACTTCTGGTTTGGCAGTACTAAATTACTGTGCCCTATGTGCTGCTATTCTGAATATTTCCATATTACTGATCATGCATTTGTGTAATTTGCAGAAAACGTGATATTCTGACTTGCAGATAGTTTTTTTTTTTCACAAAGAGAGCATTTATTTAAGAGAAAAGACAAATTGTAGCTGTCTTTCAAACAGAAGAGTATCTGCAGGCAAGAAGTGGAAGTATCTAAGGACAAAATAACTCAAAAGGTTACATTGTTCCCCCACAGAGACTACAGTTTTTAACACAACAGCACCTTGTCAGAAGAATCTGCTATCATTTCCAACCCTGGTAGTTCCTGTCTGAATTTCAATCATTGTGCATATATTCACAAATAGAAACAAAATGAAAAAGCCATAGCGATGAAAGGGCAGTATGATAAAGTACTGCTTCTTCTTGGGAAAATTATTGCTTAGTTTTTTCTCAACTGGGTGATGTATTACAAAATAATTCACTTACTCTCACCAATGCAATCTGATTTATGCTATTTTCTGGATAGTTTTGCTAAGGAAATGGCTAATAATCTCCAGATATTAAGGTCTAAGATGTTCTGATCATCAGACTTGAACTCCTGCATATGACAGGCCATTATGGTTTAACTTTATCATCTTAATGAACAGAGCAGCTGATGTCTGATTAAACTGTAACTTGTATTCAATTCTATTTTTATACTACATTGCCTTATGAAATACATGGAAAAAAAAATCTTCCGGTTAACAAGACAAAGATATGGGCTGAGTGCTCAGTTCTGCTCCAGATGCTGAGCTCTTGCTTCACAGAGGAAATCTAAATATCATCTTCAGCTCTGTCTGGGTGGTGTAATGGAGAATAGCCTACAGCGTGTTGCATAACTGCCAAACAGGAGACACGGGTGTATGATCGATCCTGAACACAAATGAATGCATCAGAAAGGGGCCTGCGTGCTTCCAGAAGTGACAACTTGCTGTTCTGGAAGTATCAAAGCACGGCTTACAGATTCAGGATGGGGGAATCCAGTAGATGTTTTTGTAAGAGGAAAATCAGACCTGTGGTAAAGTCCTCAGCATAGAGCTCACTCTCTAATTTCTGAACCAGTCTGTTTGGCTCACCTGTAACATGACTGCGTATGAAGCAACATGAAAGAAAATCATGTGGCTCTTCCCATACGGGAGGATGACTGTAAAGATGAGTTGGTGCACAAATTGTGCTGCAAGTCTTAAGAGAACTGCTGACAAAAAGCAGGCTTGTAATAGCTCTGCTGAGAAGAGAGAATAAGTCTAATGAGGTTTTAGAGGCTTTTCCTCTAATTAGACTGGACTTTCTCTAAAGACATCTGTAAGAGATGACCAACGATGATAACAATATCATGTCAATTTTTGGTTGGGAACAAAAGTTTAAACGGCAACTTAGGCCTGTATGTATTATTGTACAAGAAGAAAACTGCAACTGTGTGCTCAAATGGAAAAGAAATACTTCTGCAGGAGGCTAAATTAAGTATTTGATAGCCTGAGTCCTTTTGATTTTTCCTGGTATTGTCCATGATTGCCCACAGTTTACCTCACTAGCATTAAAATGGCGTGCTCATGCATTCCTCCAAGATATTTTACCCACATTTACTACAGCGAAACTACAATTAAAATTTTAAAATACACAGGACTGAGGGTAACAGGGTAAGCAGTCATTCAGTCACCACAAAGTCAGTGAGTTATCAGCACAGCTGGAAACCTGCACAACTACACCAGGGACATGTTAGTTATCAGACCAAGGGAACCATCACTCCAAATAGGTTTTGTCTGGAGCTGTTGTGTCTGGGCTAGTAACACATATCACTAAAAGCTTTAGGCCAAACTCATGAAATCTCATTTCTGAATCTGATAACTGTTTGATTACATCGACATCTAAATGAGATATTGAATTAATTTTGATACAGAGACTGCTAATTATGCTAATCAGTATTTTTGTGTTATTTCCTGGTCCATTTCTTCTCTCCATTTCTTTCTATACATACGTTTTTTGAGGCAGGAATCCTCTTTTTACTCTGAAATAACAGTGTCTGAGTTTGTATTGCTCCTACCAAAACAGGGCTCTCATGCATCACTAGTGTTCCTAAGAGACAACCCTCACAAATAATAAATGACGTTATTTTTCACCTGAAGCTGAATTTATCAGCCAACTCTCTTTCTATTGCTCCAGCACTTCTCTGGGCTCCCTGTGGTACAATCAACTGAATGAAGTAGCAGGGAATTACAGGACGAGATAGTTTAGTGCTGAGTCAGTCACTGGTCTGACTACAAGTGAAATCGACACCCTTCCCATCACAGAAATATGCATATGGGATGTCCAGAGAAGCTCCTGCTGGAGGTACGGAGACTGATGATAGCTTCCATTTTCCATTGATTTCTTCTGGATTTCTCCACGGTCAAAACCTCTGTATTGAAAAGGACTGGGACCTGTGAAAGAACAATAATTCTCTAAGTACGTTCATCAAAAATTGAAGCTCTTCTGTCCCCAAACAACACACATGCAGGGTACATAAAAGAGGAGGAATCCTCATGTCATGTAGAAAACCTTTGAAAAACACACTGCTCAAAACCAGGATGTTTCCGAAAGGATGTAATGAGAGCACAAGCATAAATCATGCTGGTAAAAGCTGTAATGTTCTCTGTAGGGGCTGCCATGACATAATGCTAAAGGCTGGGGACAAAATTAAGGAAAGATGACTTAAACACTGCATTTAATCCTTCTTTTGTTCAGCACGGAAAGTTTATAGCTCACAGAGCTCCAGCAGCGCTCTTAGAGTTGCTCACTGAGCTCGGGGGAAGAGGGCTCAGCATGCTATCCTGCTCTCTTTGCTTTAATTGAAATATTTTGAATTGTTTCAAAGTTAAGAGGACTAACTTGGAGGAACCCCGGCAGATTTCCACGCTTAGTACATTTTCTTCAAACCCCTCGCCTCGCTCAGGGTTAATAGCCCCATAGCTTTTGCTAAATGCAGGCGTGACGACATCGCACATTAGCACAACAGACAAAAATTTGGAGGCGTTTCAAGAATGGTCACCACGCAGCCACGGGCAGCAGCAGGGCTCCCTAGCCACCCTGCTTCTTCAGGGGGGAAACTGAGGCACCGCGGCCTTCCCCCTTCCTCAGGACCGGCGGTCACACGGGGTCTATGAGCGCGGTGCGGGGGGGTGGGGGCCAGGTTAAACAGAAATAAGGCTAAAAATTGCCTCAGCTGAGGGAATCGCACTCCAGATCTCCCTCTGCCATGGCGGGGGGGACGCGAAGCTCCTCGCCCTGAGGAGAACTTTCCTCCCGCCCCGGGCGGGGGCACCCCGCGGCCCCGCTGCTGACTGGGGGGGCGGGGGGGAGCGGGGGAGAACTTGTGCCGCGTCGCGACCAAATAAGGGTAAATTCCCCACCAGCTGGCGGCTGGCTGGGAGATGACATGTTTGACTGAACTTTCAGGAATTACAAACACTGGGTCCGCGCCGCCCCCGCCTCACCCCCCGCCAGGCCGAGCCCCTGAGGAGCACCGCGGGCGGGAGCACAGCGCAGCAAAGACACTACGCCCGGCCCAACTGCGTAGCCCTCACTGCGCTGCCCGGCTCCTATTGGATAATGCTGATGTCAATCAGCGCTGCGTCTAACGTCCACTGGAACTTTCTAGCAGAGCTGCGGGGCGGGGCGAATGCGGAGCGCGAGTTGTGATTGGCCGAGGGGAGTGGCGCACACTGGAAACCGAGACGGATCGAGAAAAAACAGGAAGGAGCCCGCTCTGGCCGCGGTACAGGGGAGAGGGTTGGGCTGACGGGTGGGTGCCACGCTTCTGATTGGGCGAGAGGCAGAGGGCGGGCACTCTTCGGCTAGTCCCGGCGGCGATTGGTCAGCTACGGCAGGCGGGCGTCCGGATTGGTCGTCAGGATTCTGGCAGGTTCCAGAAGAAGGCCGCGAGGGCTATAAAGGAGGCGCGAGCGGCGCTGTAACAGCAGATCGCGCCGCAGACAGCAGCGGGAGCGGGAGGCAGAGACGTGACCGCGAGTGAGTGCTGAGCCGAGAAACCTGTCATCATGTCGGGCAAAGGGCCGGCCATCGGCATCGACCTGGGCACCACATATTCCTGTGTGGGTGTCTTCCAGCATGGCAAAGTGGAGATCATCGCCAATGACCAGGGGAACCGCACCACGCCCAGCTATGTGGCCTTCACCGATACGGAGCGCCTCATCGGCGATGCTGCCAAGAACCAGGTGGCAATGAACCCCACCAACACCATCTTTGATGCCAAGCGTCTCATCGGCCGCAAGTACGATGACCCCACGGTGCAGTCGGACATGAAGCACTGGCCCTTCCGTGTGGTGAATGAGGGCGGCAAGCCCAAAGTGCAGGTGGAGTACAAGGGTGAAATGAAGACCTTCTTTCCAGAGGAGATCAGCTCCATGGTGCTTACCAAGATGAAGGAGATTGCTGAGGCCTATCTGGGGAAAAAGGTACAGAATGCTGTCATCACAGTGCCTGCTTACTTCAATGACTCCCAGCGCCAGGCCACCAAAGACGCTGGCACCATTACTGGCCTTAATGTGATGCGTATTATCAACGAGCCCACAGCAGCTGCTATTGCCTATGGCTTGGACAAGAAGGGTACCCGGGCTGGAGAGAAGAATGTGCTCATCTTTGACTTGGGAGGGGGCACTTTTGATGTGTCCATCCTTACCATTGAGGATGGCATCTTTGAGGTGAAGTCCACAGCCGGTGACACCCACCTGGGTGGGGAGGACTTTGACAACCGCATGGTGAACCATTTTGTGGAAGAATTCAAGCGTAAGCACAAGCGTGACATTGCTGGCAATAAGCGAGCTGTGAGGCGGCTGCGTACGGCTTGTGAGAGGGCGAAGCGCACTCTGAGCTCCTCCACACAAGCCAGCATTGAGATCGACTCCCTCTACGAGGGCATTGACTTCTATACCTCCATCACTCGTGCCCGCTTTGAGGAGCTCAATGCTGATCTGTTTCGTGGCACCCTGGAGCCGGTGGAGAAGGCCCTGCGTGATGCCAAGCTAGACAAGGGCCAGATCCAGGAAATCGTGCTGGTGGGGGGCTCCACTCGTATCCCCAAGATCCAGAAGTTGCTACAGGACTTCTTCAATGGCAAAGAGCTCAACAAGAGCATCAATCCAGATGAGGCTGTCGCTTATGGTGCTGCTGTGCAAGCAGCTATCCTCATGGGAGACAAGTCTGAGAACGTGCAGGATCTGCTCCTGTTGGATGTCACCCCCCTGTCCCTGGGCATTGAGACAGCTGGTGGGGTGATGACAGCTCTCATCAAGCGTAACACCACCATTCCCACCAAACAAACGCAGACCTTCACCACCTACTCAGACAACCAGAGCAGCGTCCTGGTCCAGGTGTACGAGGGTGAGAGGGCTATGACAAAGGACAACAACTTGCTGGGCAAATTTGACCTAACGGGCATCCCCCCAGCCCCCCGTGGAGTACCCCAAATTGAAGTCACTTTCGACATAGATGCCAACGGTATCCTGAATGTCAGTGCTGTGGACAAGAGCACGGGTAAGGAGAACAAGATCACCATCACCAATGACAAGGGTCGCCTCAGCAAAGATGACATCGACCGTATGGTGCAAGAAGCAGAGAAATACAAAGCAGAGGATGAAGCCAACAGAGATCGAGTGGGTGCCAAGAACTCCCTTGAGTCGTACACTTACAACATGAAGCAGACGGTGGAGGATGATAAACTGAAGGGGAAGATCAGCGACCAGGACAAGCAGAAAGTGCTCGACAAGTGCCGGGAGGTGATCAGTTGGCTCGACCGAAACCAGATGGCTGAGAAAGAAGAGTATGAGCACAAGCAGAAAGAGCTGGAGAAACTCTGCAACCCGATCGTCACAAAATTGTACCAGGGAGCTGGAGGAGCTGGGGCAGGTGGCTCTGGTGGCCCAACCATCGAAGAAGTAGATTAAAAGGACTCGAATATAGACTGGTTTATGGACAGTCACTCCATTCTTTGCTTTGTATTTTTTTTCTAACGTTTAAGAAAAACGTCATTGCCAATAACAGAGTTTATTCTGTTGGGTGTGTATAAAGGCAGATCTATCAGCTTGGTTTTGATAAAAAGGGAAGGCACGTCCTGCTTTATAAGGTTAGTAATAGAGAAGTTAATTCAGATACAGCTCCTTGTATGCTGGATGTTTGTCTCTGTGTGTTTCTTCTAAAGTAACCACTCGACTGTTGCAGTTGACAAGTTTCAAGTTATGCATGGAAAAAAAAAAAACCTTTATGAAAGATGAGAAACGCCATATGTGGCTTCTGGAAATTTTGGTAATAAATAAAATATATTTAAAGCAGAAACCTATCTTCCTCCTTTCTGTAACGGGGCTGGGGTTGGGGCGGGGGGGTTGCGTTATGGGGCGGGCGGTGGGGCTCTGGGGCGGCTCCGGGAGGGCTGGCAAGGAAGCTCCTTCCCCGGGGAAGTTTCCCCGAGCTGTGTCGGCTGGGGCTGGAGTGGCTGCGGAAACTTGGGGCTCAGGGCAGCTCGTTGTGTGCATGGCACCGAAATAATGTGGAAATAAGGGCAGCGAAAGGAGCCCCGCTTTGCAGGGAGCGGGGTCCGGTGCGTGGCCAGCTTTGTGCATTGCTGAGTTATTCTTGGGTTGCTGGCACGCAAGCTGAGCTGTTGTTATTTCACTGTGTTCTTTCTTGCTGAAGATGATCCAAAGTCCCTGTGCAGTAAATGCTGAACAGCGAGTCGGGATGCAGAAATTGGGAGAATATGCAAATTTTGCAGTAGTTAAACTCGTCTCGTTTTCCTACAGGCAGTCTCCAGAGCTCTTGATGTGTTGCAGAAAACAAACCCGCAGTGTTTAGAGGCAGAGGAGCCGAGGACTAATTAGCCGTGGTGGAAGAGCCTGCTGACACGCACTTTTAGAGCTGCCTTTTCCTTTAAGGGAAAAAAACTGCGAGCAGCAGCGAGCGGGCAGCTGCAGGAAACGAGGAGGTTTGGGTCGGGTGCCTCTTGGTCAGGGGGAGAGCTCGCAAGGGTGCTTTTCAGGGCTTCGATCCCTTAAGCTTCCAGGTGGCATAGGAAGCAGCCCTGTAGAATGTTTTATTCTAAGAGCCAGGCTAAAATAAGCTTGTGTCGTGTTTAACGCCAGGGGAGATGCAGAACGCCGGTTTACGAGGTGGGTTTGCCAAGCGCTGGCTGCAGCTTTCTGTTTGGCGTGGCTACGGAGAGGGGTTGCAGTCGCTACTGGAATGCGAGGCTTGTAAAAAGCTTGTTTGATCAGCTGTTGTCTCGAATTACTCGAAACCACTTGAAGTTTATTGAACGGTTCATATGTAAATGGCAGGACAATCACAATACCACTCAAGAAGTCAATTACCGCAACTTAAGCACCTGCTGAGTACTTAAGTGAAATCTCAAAAGGCTGTAATCAGGCCGTGTGTTTTTGATGTTTATGTACGCGGCGTTTTGCTGGCAATCAACCCCTTCATTTCCAGACAGCAGCATATATAGGACCCCGAGAACGTAGAGGGCACCATGGCTTTTTGATTATTTTTTTTCCAAGGAGCTACTGGGTAAATACATTTACGGATAGCAATAGATCACCTGTAAGTGACAAGTTGTTGCTGCAAACTGTGGTGCTTCATCGGATGCCTTCTTCCTCGCCAAAGCCTCGCTGCTTTGGGGCGCCGGGAAGGATGAGGCAGTCCCCGTGGTCGCTGTAAATTAAGGTTAACAACTTCTTCTATTGACTGACTTGTAATTGTCCTTGCCACATAGTTTCCTTTACTCTTCAGTTCTTGGTGTGCATTCTTCAGTGTCGCTTCCCAGTTATTAAATACAATTTCTTGTTGTTTTACCCAAGCGTCTATTTAAATGCATGGCAGAGCTAATTTAGCTAAATGCAGGCAGCAGGCTGTTTGTCCTACGCCTGCTCTGCTCTGTCACCTGTCCTTTCCGTCACCTCGCTCCCTCTGTGCTGTGCCTGTGCTTCAGCGGTGGGGCAGAGCCCACAGGAGTGACCATCTGTACAGATGCTGGGGTTAAAGTACCCCAGGGGCTGAGGATGCAAACAGGTTAATGCTGGAGTCGTTGTGTGTTGTTTCTTCTTCTTTTTCTTTTTCTTTTTCTTTTCTGAAAAAAGGAAATACTTTTTAGCCTGGACACACCTAGATTGTGTGTGATGTGTAAAGGGTGAGAAACTTCTGCCTGCTTGCATGATTGGAAAAAGATTGGAAGCCTCAAGGCACAAAGGAGCCTTTCAAATATGTAAACATCCTCCCCCGAAATGCAAGAGGCAGAAAGCGTGAAGAGCTCAGAGCTGGATTCCTCACACTGGTTTACTTAGTTTATAAAACAAAGAATAATTTGGAGTTGGTTTTCAGTGCATGGAGCTTACTGCAGAGTGAAAGGGATCCTGCTGTAGCGGTGACTTCCCACTGACTCCAGCACGTATAAGTTTTCCCCCCTAGTTTGTTAAATAAATAAAGTAGATGTTAGGGGAAAATGCTGCTCCTCGTTTGCAAATAGGAGCACTTGGTGTGTGCATGCAGCTCTGTGCAGTAGTTGCGAGTTTGAAACGAGTCTGGCAAAGCCAGGAAAATAATCTGGTCTAAAATCTGCAGTTTCATTGCTTCCACACTCAGCGTGCCTCATCCTTTGTGCTGTCCTGACTCGCAGGGAAGTCACCTCCTTTCACCAGACTCATGGGTCTGCGTTTCTGAATGTTGCTGATTCGTGAATAGGGCTGTGCAGAAGGCCAAGCCCTTAAGAAGGTTACGGAGTGGTTAGGACTTAGTAGCACTTTTGTCACTAGAGTGTTAACTTTTGATGGCTTCTTATGTTTGCTGATCAAGTTTATATCAATGGCATTATTTTATGTAGAGGAACACCCCTAGCATTAATACTGGAGAATTTAATCACCCAAATTAAAACCTGTCAGCACCTTAGCACCTTGCTCATGGTGTGCTGGGCATGTAGCAATGCACAGCAATCCCTCCCCTGTGCCATGCAGAGAGTCCTGCATTCCCCACCCTCACTTTGCAGGGGAGAGAGAAGAGCCCAAAAAAGCCAAAGCAAAAAGAAATTAAGGGAAACATTACTAAAACGCTGTCTGAGGGAGCGGGGAAGCTGGGACGTGCTGGAGCTGGCTGCGGCCAGCCGGCCGGCCTGGTGAGTCAGCCCGGGCCTGCCGCCACCACAGCGTCTGTTTGAAGTTCTGCGCCCAGGCCTAGCAGACAGGCCGCGGCCCTGCTTGTCCCTTGTGATACCATCTCAAAGGCAGGAGGGCATGTGGCCCCAGCAGCCTGCCTTTTATCTCTGGGGAGACACTGCAAAGAGCCCCGCAGGCTGGGCAGCTCTTCTCCTGGGAAATGCCTGCTCCTCATTTGAGAGGTTCTCTGTAAAGGTCTGGGGCACTTTGAGAGGTTCTCCATGAAGCTCTGGGGCCCCCAGAGCCCCCCAGAGGTGCTGCCGAGAGGTGACAGCTCTGAAAGAGATGTGACAGCACAGGGCTGCACTGTGAATCTCATCTTCCCCATTGCCAGCCACTGCTGTGTGTACACAGGATTGGAGGAAAAGGCAGATGTGCTCAGGGAATTCGTATTTCCAGTCTCCGCCTTTTTTTCAGTGTATATGCGAGACATGACATTAAAAAGCATGCACTTACACCAGGCCTGCATACTCAATTTTTTTCAGTCTAGCCAATGCATTGCAATGTAATAATATTTTGAGCTCTAATTATTTAAAAGATATTCCAAATTCCTTCTTGTTTACCCAGTCCCATGCCTGGCATGAGCTTCCCCCAGTTTGTCCCTTTAGAAAATGTGTGGCGGTGTATTCTTTGCCTCCATTAGGGGCACAGTACCTTGGTATATGGGAATCCTGTGCTATTAAACCAGCAAAGCATGTGGCTGCTCTTACAGCAGCGAAATTATGTCCTGTAGTTGTTCATCACAGGAAAGTTACCACCCCTCCCTACCCCACAGCAAAGCAAGTTATGCTTGTAAAGCTTCCCCAGCACACCTATGTGGGTCAGGTATCACATCTTTCCACCACTCTCATCCACATATTTATGCAGGCAGAAGCCTCTGTAGCGTAGACCTGCCTCTAGAGTAGATCTTGCTTGCAGCAGCGTAGTGATTATATAGTTGGACAGGCCAGCATTTCCAGATGCAGCAACATACTTCACTTCCACATATGAAACAGCAGTATTTAAAACCCCTGATCCGCCCTTGCATGACCCATTTGTCTTTACTCTCTCCTGCATCAGTAGGGTGGAGGCACAGACAAGCTGGTTCCTCTTGTCATCCCAGTAACAGCACCAGTCAGGCATTTTAGAGACAGCAGCCAGTAGACTTTTGAAGTCTTTTTTTTTTTTTTTTCTCCTTGTGTAAATTCAAAACTAGTATAGGAATTTTTTGTTCCTCTTCCATTGCTCCCATCATTCAGGAAATACTCCTTGTGCATCAGCCTGTACAAAAGCAGACAGATCTGTGGCATCCTGGACAGAAAGGCATGAACTCGTCCTTGCTGGTGCTAAGGCAGCAGTCGGCAGCACCACGCCTGTACCCTGTTTGTCTAAATGCAGGTCTAAATGCCACTGCTCCAAATGATTGCAGGCCAGCTGTTAAAAATCTGTTTTGAACAGAAGGGGACAAAAGCAGTTCCAGAAATGCTAATGCTATGTATCATAGGCTGGAGTCTATTAAAAAACCCAAACGCCTGCGTTTAGTGGTCTTGATTGCCTTGCTTTTCTCTGGTTAACATCATGAAATATTGTCTAAGTATCAGTTCCTGTAAGAGCTGTTGCACAGTAGAACTGACAGTCTAGCAATCACTTGTCATAGCTGCAAGTAGCATTTATTTTTGCTGGGTTGTGTCTAAAAACTTAAACATATTTCTTTCAAAACCATGTTTATTTCTCCTTTGGCAGACTCCTTGTTTTCCTACAGACCTCATTCAGAACATGTTTGCAAATGTTCTAAGACAGCATGTTTAGAGACAACTGATGCTAGTGAGTCCTTAGTCCTGTCCCCAGCACTACAGGTAGATGAGAACTAACCTTAAAATCCTAAATGAAATAAAAATTCTCAGTAATAAGCTAAAAATTAAAATAAAGTAATAATTACTTTAAAAACTCACAGTATTGAATAATTGAATAGAAAACATCTTGTCTGTAGTAAGACTGTATTAAATTGTCACTATTTTCTCTTCCTCATTCTGTAGCAAGGAGATGGTTTCTCATCCTTGGAGAAGAAGTAGGACCTGAGTGTTGCCATTTCTGTTGAACTCCACAGATTCCTGAGCACCTCAGAATACTGAGTCAAAATCAAATTTTTGAAAATACCTTTTGGATATTAGGCACATTTAAATACTTCTTCCTTTCTGTAAGAGGCGTGTTGATAACAAAAGGTTGATTGTTAGGAGCACAAGGCAAATGTCTAACTGCATGAAAATAGCTGACAAGTGCTGATATTCAGTAATCTCATCTGATAAAACCACGCAGAGGGAGTAATTGCGCAAGGATTTCATTAAAAGAATGTGCAGCTGGTTTTTCTGGCTTCCCAAGTGCAGGCTATATTCCCATAGGCTGTGCTGGGCAGTCATTGTGCTCTGATTTCCCTTAGAACTTCATTCTGGCTTCAGCAGCTCGTTCTGCCTTTGACTGTCAAGAGCCTTTGGCAGGGTCCTGTCCGTGGATGTGGCTGTCACCAAACATGGCAGGCAGCCTGGGACAAGGCTGGTGTTGGTGTTGTAGGACATCAGGTGGACACAAGGTCTTTACCCACCCTTCCCTTTGGGTATTTGAAGAATGAGACTGAAGGCTGCAGTGTTGATAGAGGAAGGCAATGCAAATTGCTGAAAACAAAGAATCAGGAGCTTCAGTTTTGCACAAATCTGACGTGAAAAATCACACCAGTGCTAACAGTGTTATGCCTAAGGACGTTATTCCATTCATACAGCATGATCATGTTTGTAATGAGCAGGTAAAAGTAGTTGGCAGGTAAATGGCATAGTCATGGAGTAAGTATTACCTACTGTGAAATTGAGTGCTGTATTTTTGAGTCTGATGCAAACAGCAGTGCATGCATGCAGAGTCTAGTATTTCCAGAAAACCAGGGCTGACATTAACGTGCCCCTGGGAAGAGAGGAGAACATCAATACAGGGGCTATGGAGGACAGAGACTTGACACAGCAAGGAGAAAAAAGAGGCAGAAAAGAAATGAATGACCGGATGGTGAGTCAGTGATATTTTACTGAGTTTATGCATGTGTTTATTTTCTGGGTGTGATATCTGAATTAAACATTAGATATACCTAAGGAGTGGATGCACATGTGTACTGTTGAATGTTCTCAGCTACTGAGACACACATGAACACAAGCACCACAAGAAACAACATTAAAAAAAAGCCTATTAAAGCTGCAAAGTCAGTTCAGAAAGTACTAAGTGCTGGAATGATGACCAACTGAGCAATCCTATTTCTTGCTTTCTTTGTGCTTATGCATCATAACCCAGTTTTTAATTACATGGTACCAGATTTATTTTTTTTCCTATAGGGCACCAGGCTCAGTCAGTACATAGGATGGGCAGCATGTCCTAAGAGAGCAATATGTCCCAGTTTAATGCACGCCTTTTTTACTGTATGCTGTCCAGCCCCAGCTCTGAAGGAGTGTCCTGTGGAGCTCATCACCATCACATGTGAGTGCTTCACAACATCATCCATTTAGCTTTTACCCCCGAGATGTGACACAAGTGATAAAACAGCAAAAGCCAAACACCATCTGCCTGTTACGGGGTCTTCCACTGGAAATGCCAAGGAACTGTTTTATCAGGCAGCTTAGTATTGTTCATTCAAGTACAGTTCCCATTGGTTTTGATCGCAGCTATGGGTACTTGGTCCTGCATTTCAGACTTCCATGAAGCCAAGGCCCTTGTTAAGAAAGAAAAGATCATGCAAATAATGGTCATTAGGGTTAAATGTGGGTTGAAGTGATTTGCCTGGAATCTTGTGACTGAAGCCCATATGGAAATCAGTTTCCCATATAGCCTTCAACTGCTTCAACCATTACACCTTAATTGCTCTTCTTGTGATCTTCTGGCTCACTCACTTTATAGCTCCCAGCTTTTGCAAGGGCTGAAGCAGGGATCCAGCAGACGCTCATCTCCTTTGCAACACACTTTTAATTTTTCTCTCAGACTGACATCCACTTGGGCCATCAGCTCGGATGCTTAGTGTTTGGCTGTGCATCCTTAGCTCATTATATTGCCATGGCAAACTGATCTCCTCCAGCAAGCACTCATTAAGGAGAGCACAGTCCAGATTTGTCTTCATTTCCCCTAGTTTCCCTCTCTGCTGCGCTGATTCCTAGGGATTCCTTTCCTACCCAGCCATCTCCTTTAGCTCTCAGTCCTATTCCTCCCATTCACAGTGTTCTCCCTCTAGGTAGGTCTTGGTTTCTCCCCATCTTTCCTCTGAGCTTTTTGTGCCAATTTGCTCCCACCCCTACCACGGCTGAAGGCTTGTCTTCCCTGCACTGCAAATGCTAACACAGGTGGCCCTGAGCATTTTCAGTGTCCTTTACTTCTGGTGGTTCTTTTGGCACAACTTTTACTGGAGCCAAGATGGGCTGAGGGTCTCCTGAGGCTGATGACAGCCCTGTTCTACCAGGCAGGCAGTTGATGTGCTGCTAGCTCTATACCTCCCACTGTCCCCTCTTCCTACAGTACTGCCTGGCTGCCATGGATGAGATCTGAAGTCGCTCTCAAACCTGCTTCTCTCATCCTCTTAAATATGTAACTTGGCTGCCAAATCATAGATATGTACTTGGCAGCCTGCAATAGCAACTGGAAACACAACATACACAATATGATTGTTTAAAGCAAAGAACACAAAAGGCAACTGGAGAGAACAGAGTCAGAGCTGAATTTTCAGGGCAATTTGAGATTCTTGCTTAGCTTGGATTAAATTTTTTAGTGTGGGTAAGCCTTTAAAGAGTGCCTGCAGGAGAAAAGATGCAGTGTGTGTACAGCTATGGGAACTGGGGATGTTAGGGACAGGAAGGAAATTGTGTCATGGGAGTTTTATTTCCCCACATTGGATTGTCCCTGTGTTCTTCCATGTGCCCGTGAACATTTCAGTGCTGCTTTCAGGAGCTTTTTCCATAGTTAGAAACTATTGCAAAAGTGAATGAGGCCATCTGTAAGAGCTGAAAAGCATGGGAAATGTTCATTCTGCCTTACTGAGCTGGCCTGTCTAAAAGTTTTAGATCAGGTATTTTCATCGCTTCAAAGCACACACCTAGTATAGCTGCCCAGGCAAAATTTTCCTAGACTGTGGCTATTTTTCACCTTGTAGCTGAACTGATCTGCTGAAAGGTGTGATCCTCCCCCTGTTGCCTTATCTTTGTCTCCATCTCCTCTAGCCCCTCTCTGACCCACCACTGAACTGATGTAAAGCACTAACTCAACAGAAAGCTTCTTGTTTATTTTTGCTGGGTTACTGTTTTGACAGTTTGGGGAACTGCCTTGCTATGGGGACAGAAAAGATAAAGAATCATCGCAGAGATAAATGGTGGGAAAAGTTGGGTGGGAGCACGAATGCCTCTTCCATCAACAACTAGCTATTAGGCTGGCTTAGCTGTAACACAAAACCTCACCTTTCACTTGACTTCTGCTGGCAGGGAGTGCTTTTGTCAATAAAACCTGTACCAGTTTGGGGTGTAATCCAGGCAGTACCAGTTGTACACAATGACACTCTCCCACTGTGAATGACTAGTATGAGAGATTTTCTGCTTGCACAGCGTGCTTCAAAGCATCCCAAAGATCAAAAACTGTCCCTCAAACCCATGACCTAAAGCAACCTACGTGAGTGTGTGGGTTATTTCCAGGGGAGCTCACAAACAGTGAGCTGACTGCTTGCACAGGGACTTGGGATGTGTTAAGGGAGACTTGTGACTTTGTAGGTACACTTTTATATCTTATAAAGTCCCAATCTGAAGTGTGTTTAATAGTGAGTGTTGTACAGACATAGTGCCTGTAATGGAGGAACTGCTGCCCAAACTGTGCCAGTGACCAGGAGCACTTCTGCATCTCCCTACCAACAGAGGACACGCTAAGCCCAAATGAACGCATGCTGGGATGTTAGAAAAGCACTTCATTTCCCCATTTCACCCAAAAGGTTTCCCAGGGAGGCTGCTGGGCAGAGGTGGAAGGAACAGAGCGCATGGGCCACGAGCTCCCATGCTGGAGGAGATGTTGTGTGCCGGGCTCTGCAGCTCCTAGGGGACGGCTGGCTGTTTCCAGGATACTGCTGTCAACAGGGCCAGCCTCACCCCTGTGTGCTCGGCCATGCTGCAGACAGGCACCCTGACCTCGGTGAGTGCCCTTGCCCAGCCCTGCAGTGCTGCTGCCCGTGTCTGGCTCTGCGGCAGGTGGACCCCATGGGTTGCAGGGCAGCTGTGGGGCCATCCTTCAGCCCATCAGTGAGCACCGGGCTGTGTTTCGAAGACACAGGCATGGTATTCCCTCCTGCCTGTAGTGCTATGGTTGCTCTGCCATGCTGCCACACTTTCTATTTTTCTTTCGTGGCTCGTAATCCCTTGTGTGTAACATAAAAGTGTTGCATTTGTGTGGTCTGTTTCTTCCAAGAGTTGTAAGATGGTATTAGAAAGCTGGAGCTGAAGACTGGGACTGACAAGTTTAAATAACTGCTCTATGTCAAAGGATTAGGTCCACCATTTCCTAATATCCATCTCCACAGTCCAACCATTGCGTGGGCTACTGGCATGAAATTATTTTGGTGTTCTCCTACCAAATGAGATTGAGCAAGAACCTGAGACTCTGGTTGCTGTTGTCTGAATGGCACCGGGCAAAAAGTCACAGAAAGCCTTCATGTTTCGCCTTCGTGTTTTGCCTTCGTGTTTCGCCTGGTATAAGTTTGTAGGCAGAAGGATTTCAGCAATAAGGTGCATTGTACTTTAAAGATGACCTGCAAGTACTAGTTTGCAAGTCTTTCTTGTTAATTAAGAAAGGTATGAATCAATCTCTTTTGTTTCCATGAGATTTTTGGTTTCCTATGGATTTTTTGGAATGCACAGATACTGTAAAATCCTGTTTCGGTCAGTGTTCCCTGGAGAGTCTGTCTGGTGTTTATTTAAAGTTCTCAGAGCATCAGTAAAGTGCATAACCCATCCCATTTTTAAACAAAGCCTTCCTTTCTCCTGCTGCTTAGTCACCACCATTACATAAATTCTATTGAAAACAAATAAAACTGATGTTTTGTTTAATGCATGACTACATTTGATTTCTCAGACATCATTCATTCACTGACAACCAAAGAAGTGATGTTCCTTAGCTAACTTCCAATAATTTATTCGCAACCTGGAAGACACCTGATAGATCTGTTTTTCTTACCCTGGCAGCCTTTAATCTGAGAGAATTTCTGTTTAGCTAATTCACAATCAACACCTGCGTGAAAAGCAGACTTAAGACAGATAGGTAATGGCCAATACACACAGTGCTTGTGTTATAAACATTTTGTTGAGCTGGGCTGCGAAGAAGAGCATAGAACTTACGACATGTAATCCACGTGCTGTTTTCTTGCAGACGATCAAACTAACTTCAGGAGTGTGGTACTGGAAGGATGATACTAAGACACTTGAATTTGCAAGGTAAAGGAGTGATGTTTGCTTTCAAATTATGCAGGTTTAAGGCCTTGATTCATCAGTTCCAAGTAAGGTAAAATCAGTCTGATGTTCTGCCTGAAGATCAACTGTGGGACAAATAGATATGTTTATATATATGTATTTCTTTACTGAGAGTGGAGCTTTTAAATGTTACTCTGTGACATTTATCCCATCGCGTTAGCAGAGAAAAGCAGAAATATGCATTTACTCTGTATTGCTCTCAAGATGGATCTACTTCAGAGGGATTGCTGAAAGTGTGTGGCAAGTCCTGCTGTGTGCCAGAAGCCATGTGCTGGGGCAGCAGTGCTGAAGGCGAGGGCCAGATGCCCTCCCTGGCATCTGGAGGTGGGGGTCCACTGGCTGGTGCATGGCACTGAGCACCGGGGGACTGCAGACCTTTTGGGAAACCACAGCTCTGCAGGCGAGAAAGCACAGGTACCGGTGTTTTGAATTGGTGGGGCAGCTGTGGATCAAGACTTGAGTTGGCCTGAAAATTTTCCATGCATTTAACCACTGGGGAAAAGCTGCATCCTCCTCTCCTCTCTTCCCAAACACAGGGCAGGCAGTGCAGTCCCCACTGCCGCCTCCCTGCCCTGCCCTGCTGGCATTTCCCAAGCCTTGGTCACGGTGGAGCTGGGCTTCTCGCTCGCTCCCTGCCCACAGGGCTGCTGCAGGTGCCTTTCATGGTCTGAGGCTCAGCAGCTCCAGCCAGCTTCTCTCGTGGGCTTGGGCATGCTGCTGGCTCTGCATGATGCTCTCTGAGGCAGGAACAAGTTCCTCAGCCATGTTTGCTGCCTCTGCCATCAGTGGTCCTAGAGAAAAGCTTTGCATTTTACATTTTAAATATGACTTTTCTGAGACAAAACACTCTTCTACCTCCCTATACGGAGAAAGTACTGGTCAGGAGCATATAGCATGTACATTAACCTAATGTGAATACATTCAGGCTGAAAATTAAAATAAGGTTACTATTCATTGGTGTTGTCAGGACCAAGAGGGTAAAGCCACTTGAGACACGGATGGCTTGAAGGGTTTCCGTGATGCAGTGCTTATGATGGCAGGAGACAGCAGGAGGACCTTTGCTTACTCTGTGCTTCTGTGTTCTTGAAAGCAATGTCTCATATGGACTCACCACAACCCAGATGTTTTCTTAGTGTCAGTTAGAGGATGAAATAGATGTGCCTTTGTATCATGGCATGTTGACCTCTTTGCACTCCTGCTAGAAATATCAATTCATACCACTACGTGCTCACACTCTATTTCAGCTCCAATCCAGCAGCTGAGGAAGACCTTAAAGCAGGAAAAAATGCTCATTTTCAGGAAATATGTGTCAAGAACATGAAGAGGTATTTCAATTCCACTGCTGTAGCTCAAGAAGGAACGTGATTATTTGGGTGGGAACATTTCATCCGTTGTGGGAGAATCGTGTCTGAACACAACACGTGAAGCAGGGAGCCACCTGTCATTTCAGCAGGGTGGATGAGTGGTCTGAAGGCAAAACAGGGCCCAACATGCCCGGAGCTGAATGCTGGCTCAGGCACTGGCCTGCTAGGGCTTTGGCAAAGGCACTCAGCATCTTTGCTGCTGTTTCCAGATCGCTCAGAATGAGGTAATAATTCTCATCTACTCTTACAGAGTATTGTGAGGTAATTAATTCACCTTTGTAAGGCACTTCAAAGATTAAAGTATTATTATTATTAATAATTTTATAAATTCACAACAAGGTGTAGCTGACTTTCATCCATTACTGAAAACCTCTTTGATCTAAATAATATAGTCGCAATTCATTATATTAGCAACTAAAAGGGCAAATTCAGAAACAGCCTTGGAGGTGAAATGTCCTATTACTCCCAACATCCCCAGCCTGTTTTGTGGTTACAATAGTTGTAAGTTATTTCAGGATATCTGCCAAATACACTTCACTGCCCGGCTCTTTGAAACTGCATGCAATGAGGACAGTACATACCAGGTAGATAATGTGACTGTCTATGACAGGAGTTAGCAGTGTACTTACATGCTATGTATTGGTCAAATCCTAGCATTTTCCAAGATGAAAGCAGTGCAGCGCTCCCTGAAAAAAGACTGCCTGACAACGAGGAAAGAATTCAAAAGCTGTCAAAGTGGGTACAGCATGAATATGTGACGCTGGATGATGTCAAATGTGAGTAATTGTTGGTGTCCTGTATCAGCAAGGCATTGCCCATAGAAGTATTTCTACTACCAATGAGCAACTTTTGGAGGAAATATTATTTTTTTCCCCTCTATGTTTTCAGATGTTGCTTTTCTTTTGAATGAAGAAAATAAGTCACTTCACATGCTACCATTTGCAGCAGTTATGGGGTATGTCGTTTAGAATTTGTTTCCATGATTATGTGTGTGCATCAGGTAGTGGAGGAACTATGGTGTGTGAGAATAGGAAAATCAGGGGTTTACAATCTCTCCTCTGTGGAGTTTAGTGGGAAACAACACCAAATGCATTTTGTCCTTGACATGTAGAGAAATAATCCTAACACTTGCTTGAAAGCCTTCCATTCTGTCAGCTAAAGAAAGCCAAGACCTTGGGCCTAAATATCCAGAGGTCATTATTAATCTTACCCTAAGTTAAATTCAACATTTGCCAGAGCATCCACAATGCTGCCTGCCCCAGGAGTGCCTAACAACAGGGCATTGGGGCTGCCTGCTTGTGCTGCTGCTGTTCCAGCCACAGCTGCAGAGCTCGTCAGCTGCTGCTGTTATTTCCCAGCTTTACTTCCCTGAGTGCTAAAAGCAAGGAGGCAGTCGGCAGAGCACTGTCTTAGGGGTGTATCCCTGAGATCAGCAGGGCTGTGCAGTGCCTGCATTGCCTTTGATTTAGGAATGTACCTGTAGACTTTGTTGAGCCTTAGCCATGCTGTCCTTTGAGGAGAGGAGAGGAATTCCAGTTATCCCCTATTTCCTTTGGATGAGAATGCCTCTCTTTCAGCATGCTCAATGCACAAAGTGTGCTTGGAGGACGTAAGTGTGGTAATACCCAGTTCACTGCTCAGTGTGTTTCTTAGACACTGTTAGTATATGTCTAAAGGCCTCCAAAATCTCACTGTGGGGTGGAATGCTTACTGTGAATGCGCCTCAACCACACAGCTCATATTCAGTATAATGCAGGCTGCTGAGCAGAGACTTTGCTCTTTTTCATGGCAGTCTGGTGGTGCAGACTTTCCAGTGACATTTCTATCTTTCATTTAGGAATAAGAACATAGATGAGTTCCTCATGGCCCTGCTTTTCTACATGTCTTTTTATCTGGAAAAATTGGCCCTGGAGAAGAAAGCCAGATCCTTGCTTTCGTGAGTACAAGACTTCAGGGGTCCAAGTAGCCAGAGCTTGCCCGAGCAAAACCAGACAGCTTTTATGGCAGACTCAGTGGGATTCTGCACATGAGCAAGGACTATTGTTTCAGCAAAGACTGCATGTTGGCCTGGTTGCTACATGGAAGACTAAGGAGAAAAACCTCTTGGTCTCACCTGTAACATCCCCTGCCCCTTTGGCCTCTGTGCTCTCCAGGACATTGGCTCTTCTGGCTATGTAGAGACAACGACTTTTTTTTGGGAGGGTTTGAAAACCACTTTGTCCCAGCTGTGCCCTGAGTGGTGTTCACTGCTGTTCACATGGCACAGCATCATCATAGCCTCCCTTTCCAGATGGTGTGTTTCCAGTCCTGTTGCAATGGGGTCACCAAATAATTTGGCTCCTCGAGTAATGCTGCAGTCTGAACAAATCATTACGACTTCCCAAATGTTAAATCTCTGTGAGTGCCCTGGATCAAATCACCATCCCTTGTTGCCATTTTGCAGTAACAGCATTAGCATTCAGTCCTTTCTGCCTGCACTACAGAGCACCCACGAATCATAGCTGAGTTTGCTTGGTGTTAATTTGTGCCATGGGTCACATTGCATTAAGAATCCATTTCTAAATACTTTGCAAAGCAGGTTCAGATGCCTCTTTGGTGCTAGAAACGTGTTACAACATGAGAAATATATGCTAGGAAAGCAGTTTCCAAGTAAGGGCGTGTGACCACATTTGCTACCTTGCAAAGTGGAAGTGGGGATGCCAGAGGAACAGTTTAGCAGCTGCTGTGTTACAGGGTTATATGCCTTGGGAGAAAGTTACAGAGTTACTAACCATGATTATAAGAAACCTTAATGATTTGCTGGACCCTGTAATAGCCTCTGAGAATTGATTGGCCATTTCATTAAAGCACCTGATAATTGTTTACTTCACAATTCATGAAGCCTTGATATAAAGAGGGGCTGATTTATCTGGATTGAAGAAAAGATTCTTGGAGGATTGCTGGCCTTAAGGAACTAATTTGTTCCACATCCATAGACTGCCAGGTGTTCCTCTCATTGTGCAAGGAATAATTCATAAATAAAGAAAACCATCAACATGATTTCATACACAAAAGTCTTAGATCCAGTTGAGGTGTTCTGGGCTGCAATTTGCAGAATGATCCCCTCTCTGCTGGCTGGTGAGGGACAAGCAAGACACTGGCCATGACATCTCAGCGTGGCTCACATCATCAACTGATATGGAAAATGCTGAAATATACTAAAACAAAGAGGAGTTTGGACCTATTGCAACATGGGTTTATGTTTCCTGGGTCAAGGGGGGCTCTGACTACCAGCTACCAGCTATGGGCACTGGGTAAACTGCCAGAAGAGACTTTTTGCTGTGTTATGGTACGCAGTGCTCCCAGAGGGACTGCTGTCTTTCCATGGAAAATATGTGAGAACTCTGATCTTCCTAAAGTGGTATTCTGCAATGCTGCTTTATTGAGATTCATTACTTCCCCTGAAGGGAAGTGCCTTGCTTGTGTGTGTGGTGCAACATCAGAGAAGCTCGGAGAAGAGACATTTACCATGCAGAGGTCAGGATATTGATTTACCAAAGCATAAATACAAAGAAGGAAAATAAAATCACAAAAGGCAATTTTAGATCTTATTTAATGTTGGAATTTATCCTTAATTGTTCTTGGCATCTTAGCTGGCTTGGAAGAGCAGGAAGATGTTAATCATGATGTGAAGAACTTTCTGACATTGCATCTTCGTTCTGTGTTCAAGGCTTCCTATTGCCTCTGTTATCCACCTGGTCTAACTCTGAACCTGGTAGATGTTATATTTCAAATAAAATGTAGAAAGGACTGGCTTTTTCCTTCTGTGGAGCAAAGTTCTGGAATGGTCTTCTACTGGGAAGTAGTGGGGGCAGGGGAGAAAGCTACTTTTTTTCTGAAGACAGAGCTCTGTGAGATTGTGAAAAGGATTTTATAATCACGTAATAGAATCATAATGACAGAAAATTATGCTTGTGATAAGAATCCCTGGGTATGTGATATGCTTATGTATTTGAGAGGATGTGAAAGAGGATTGCATAGCCATGTGTTTTCCCGTATCTATCCCACTTAAATCCCATGCTCAAGGCTGTTGCAAGTTGCCTGTTCAGGAAGAAGGCTCCCTCCCACTTCCTCCAAGACATAATTTAGTTTCAGAGGCTTTTTTGCTTTCCTGTGTAGTACTGGCTATGTGCCACAGGTAAGACAGGCTGAAGGCAAGGCATGCTGGTACCACTTCATGTGTCTGGTTAGTGACACCTGTAATTTGCTCAGAGTTAGACAGATTACTTGGGGACTGGGCTCGGCGACCTGCCTTGTCCTTTAGCAGCCTGATGTTCCCACAAGGCACACACATCCAATGTCTGTGCAGTCCTTGAGATGCTCTTACAGACCCTGTGTGCTAAGCTAGTCACACAGAAAACACAATGCTGCTCATTCCTGCTCCCAGATGGTCTTTTTGGAGTTCCTGCCGTTTGGGCTGCCTGTGAGAGGCACCCAGCTCATCTCCTGTGACTGTTTTTGTCTGCAAGGCCTGATGGTCTGAATAGCAACTCAACTGTCTTGAACTTAGGCAGTGTAGAAGTATCCGTGTCCACAATGCCTTGAGAGAACACCTAAGACCATCCTTGCTTAAGAAGCCATTGCTTTTGCGCATTCAACTTTCTTATGTTGGAAGGAGTTCCTGTAAGAGAAAGCCAGCATGAATCTGTATATCTTTGACTTCTTGTGACCTTATCTTCTCATGATGCTGTGCTGATTCTTTGTAAATCCGAGCGTGAGGTTTTCCTGGCTTATTCTAGGTCCAGGAAGATCTTGTACCAACTTCAAAAGCAACCAACCAGTTTTCCAAAGCAGTGGGCATGAAGCACTGCCCCACAGGAGACAGCCTGAAATATGCAACTAAGAACAAAAACTAAGCAGTGGTGAATGAGACATGAATGGAACGAGGACTATTATTTCTGTCCTGCATTTTCTTTCGCCCTTAGTTTCTTTCTGTTTCTGCTTCCAACCCTTTCATGTCTTTTGAGGAAAATGTGCTGAATTTTATTAGCAATTATCCTTGAGAAGCCTGGAGTAATTGTCCCAATTATTAAAGGTGGGTTGTGTGGGAAGCTTCAGAGCTGGAGGCCATCGGGGCTGGGACAGATAAAAACAACTCTCCCCAGCGTGGAAGGAGGCTGGCAACTTTTAGGCCTGCAGCGCTCCCAGCACTGGGAGACAGCTGGGTGGATTACAGGGGAAGCAGAGGAAATAGAAAGCTCTTTGGTTTGGCATTTCCTTAGTGTTTGATCTGAAGTGGTTTGAAATACAGGCTTGTGGTGTCAGCCATTCCTATTTAGAGGCCATCCCAGAAGCACTTTGTGTGCCTTTTTGAAGAGGAGTAAGTGCTGCCTCTGAATGAGCCAGCCCCACTGCTCCAGGCTGCCCAGTGACAGTCTGTGCCTGGAGAGATCTAAATGCACCTCCGGGGCTTTCATGTAGGCTGCAGAGGGTTCATAAGCTATGCAAGATCAAAGACGGCAACCTGAGAAGCTGTGGGCATGGAGCTTGCAAGTTCTTTGGGGCAAGAGGCTGTCTGGGCCCAAGCCCCAGGCCTGTGGCCCCACCAGCACTGCGCTGGAAGCTCCTGAGCTTGGCCTCACTGGAGAGCGGTCCTCTGATAGTGTTCTTGAGTGGTATGTTGGCTTACGTGCCTGAAAACCATGCTTACTTCTCAGGTACTGTCACTCTTTCTTACATCTCTTCCCTAAAATCTTCTTTTTTCCCCCTCTTTTTCATTTTAAACAGGACTATGCTTTTTCTGGAGATGGACGATGAGATGGACAATGTGTTGGCGAAGCTTGCAGTGGCCAGGATTTACCTGGCCAAGGTTTACAGTAACTTTGTCCTTTGGAGAGGCGTGGAACAGCAGAGGCACACATCTTGTGGAAAGTAAGCCAAGGAACGCTTTTCCTTTGGGGTTGGACTTGATCTTTCGAGGTCCCTTCCAACCCCTACAATTCTGTGATTCTGAGCACCCTCACCATATCAAGGGCCACAGCAGCCGAAGGCCAAGGCCCCTTTTGGGTGACACAAGTGAAGGCCCAAGGCAACATTTCTTGTCAGTCACAAGGGGCGAAGGGACCATGAGACACAGATGTGTGCTGGTCTCCGTGCAGCTCTAGCTGGTAACTGACTCAGAAGCACTTCTGGTGAGCTGTTGCCAACTATTTGGCCATAACAAGTTGCAGCAGAGTTCTGGATACCAGACAGTGAAGCTCTAGCCCTGGTATGCGGAAGCCTTGCTAGATACACAGAGCAGGAAACTTTGATGGATTCAGTGTGAAAGTCAGCAAGGCAGAAAGCAATGGCAACCACAGATCTCACCCCTGCCTTTTCGACTTCTAAACCTTGAAAGCAAATGGTTATGTGCCTGCTGGTTGCCACTGATCACTGCATAAATATCCTTCTATACCAAATCTGAGAGAGCCTAAGACTATTAGCTAGTGGAGGAGAACATGCTCCTGAAGGGCAGCAAGTGAAGGGACCAGAGACAAGAAAGGGGACTGTGGGTGTTGGAAGTGCAGGGAAGCAGGGAAGATGGTGCATGGCTTTTTCAGAGCGGTGGAGACCAGTAGCTCTTTAGACACAGCGAAGGACTGAGAGGGGCAGAAAGCTTTAGTGGGAATTTAAAAAGAAACTGAAGGGGGTACCTTCAGAGAGGGTGTTTAGAAAGGCAAAGAAAACAGGGTGATGATGAGGACTGGAGACAAATACACCCTCTGTTTCCTTTCCTTGGCAGTAGCCACCACACCCTCCCCAGTCCCTTGGGATCTTCTCAGAGCAGTTTCAGGCACATTTTTCCAAAATCGGTTGGTTTGAAACTGCTGCCAGTCCTCCAGAGGATTTGCAGTCCTTCTCCTGCCTTCCTGCAACACTGTTCCTGGCAGCATCACTGCTATCTGCAGTTGGAGGAACTTGAATTTCCTCCTGATCAGGAGGGGAAGGTACCCTGTGACACGGTGGAGGCGAAGGGGAGCTGGAGACTGCTGTCCCAACAGGGCTTTCATTTTAGCTCCCATGCCACAAGGCACTGGATCCTGAAAACGAATTGTACATTTTCTCTGCATCCTGACATGTCGGTATTTCATGGGGCAGTCCTGGGAGTAGTGCTGTGTGCCAAATGCCTGCTTCCAGATTTCTGCTGAACAGAGGCATCCCATTAACCTTCCTGCTGGCTGGACAGGGAACGTCTTGACAGCATTTCGTTGTTTCTATTGGGTGGCCCTAATATCTGCACTTCTGAGATCCAGTATGAGGAATTTCCTGCAAAAAGCAACTTGAATCCAAAGACTGGATGCAGCTGGATAGGACAGCCTGAGCTGCATACCCAGCTAGTTAGCTTTGCTGCCTCTTTACTTGCTTGTATTGTCTGCTGGATGGCAATATGCAGAACTGAGATGAGAAAAAGATCTAGTGGCAAAAAAAAGAACAAAAAAACCAACACAAAAACCCAGCAGCATGGGAATGAGAGCAGAGAGCTGAAACAGGAAAATGTGTTCTTTAATATTTCCATCACAGTGGGGGTTAGAGGCTGGCAGTGGCTTGGGACGCTGGTGTCTAGGCTGTAAAAACACAAAGGGCTAGAAAAGGGCTGTGTCTTAAAGCATTCACGATGTGAGGTGTTGTATGGAGGGAGACCTGACGGAGTTACTCACAGCAGGGTGGTGGTGGCTGACTGCAGCTGACTTCAGAGTTAGGCTAATGGTGAACATGTTTCAACACACAGCATTTCTCATACCATACGGCAATTACATAAATATAATCCCTTCCAGGCTGACTCAGTTTAGCCTTAAATGTTATCTGGAGCCTCCCAGACCATTACATGAACTGCCAAAAACAAGAGCTAAGGGACAGAGCTGATTAACACTCTCAATTGTAAAAGATGATTAGGAATTATTTGAGCACACACACTTTGGGATGGAAAAGGTCCTTTGTCAAAATGGAAACTGTGGCAAGGGTTACTTTTGATGACTTTTTTTTACTTGAAAAATGTTTCGATTATAAAGCTGAGAAGCTATTGATAATGTACAACTCTCTCCCAGTTTTACTAAATATACCTATAAGTCAGCTACTGGTTCATGATGATGTTTAAGTTTTTGCTTTTTTCTGTAATTCACCATAGCAACATTTTAAAGAAATCTTATACTATGTTGGGAAACTGTTTTCCCTTCCAGACCTGCCCAATGTTTGTGTATTCATAAGAAATTACTGATTTTTCATGTGAAGCCCTTCTCTGAAAGTTTAAAAGGGGAGGCTTAGATGGAGAACATCCTCCTCTTAACAATTTACATGATTTGTGAAATGCAGCATTCTGATCTTATTTTGATACCCTCCCAGACTGGAATTTGAGAGAGTCCCTCCAGACCTGTTATTTGCGTATGTTAGCATTAGTCCTTTTGTGCCTCCAACGCTGAGGAAGGAATAGGTGTGTCTGGCTTTCTCCTTTTAAGTTGATGGGGGTTGTGCAACCTTTTTGTGGTGCCAGTTTCCTTATGGGCATTTGTCATAATGGGAAAAATACAGAGCGTTCCCAAAGGAGAAAGCATCAATGGCACAGTCGAGTCGGCCTTTACTGATCCTTGAAGCTGACTTGATCCACGAGCAGTCACAGCTGTAGTCAAGGAGATGCTAAAATGGCACAAGAAGCATTACGCCATGTACCCTTGCAGAGAACAGCAGTTCCTGTAGATGTCTGAAGCCATCATCTTGCATCCAAACCCCATGCTTACTGCAGCGTCTGCCCTTGGCTGTGCTGTCCTCTTCCGTGCATGAACTCATTCTGTCAATCTGACAGCTCCAAGAAGTCACATTTACTGTATTTCTAGAAGTTGTGATGCTCTTTGCTCACTCCTTCACATGTTTCTTACAAGTCCTGTCCTGAATCCTGTTGCAAGTTTGATGTTCTCCTAACCCTTTCTGTATTTTCCTAGGTAATTATCAGCTGTGCCCTAGACATGGGAGGTACCTTCCAGCTCAAGACTTATCTTAGTTAACTTTACTTCAAGCAGGTCTCTTAGCTTAATGCCTTACCTGAGGGAAGAAAGCACTGGGGGAAAGAAGGGTGGAGACCCCTAGCATTATTTGATTTTAATTATTGGTGTTAGTTTCTGTTGCTGGCCTCCACATATGTTTCTCTGCTAAACTGGGAAGTGGTTCTAAGGCACTGCATTAGCTACCTAATGCTGAAAGGTGCAGCAGGGTTTTGCATTAAGGTTTAAGAAGCTGGGGTCACACTAGGCTCCTCTGCTCTGGTATTCTGAAGACAGAATATTGTGCTTTTCCAGAATTCATTGGGAATCAAAAGCATAAAAGTTATCTGGGAGATCTGCTTGGGCCAACGGCCATGCCATGCTTGAAGAGTCAGGCTTCTTTTCCCTTGCACAACAAGTGGGTTTGGGATCTCAGCTGAAGCGTTGGAGGGGTATGACTGGTGAGAGTTGGGTGGGGAGATACGTGATACCAATCAAAGAAAGTCAGAAGATGGTAAATACAGATATGGGGCTGAAAGGTGTTATCTTAATGGTCTGCAATGATGTTTCTGGGGTGATGGCAGCTGGGTACACCCTAGGTGTGTGGAACCCTTGATGCCATCAGGAAGGTAAGGGATATTTCAGGAGTCAGTGAGTTAACACAGAGGCAGGGTTTCCCTTGCATCTGGCAGGACTGAGCCAGATCTGTGGGGATCTGAAGGCTAGCAGAGAAAACTTGCTTTCCCTTCCACAAGGGTGAGCTGTGCCAGCTCCAGGAGAACAGAGTGGCTGTTGGGATGTGTGATAACCCTCCACTTTGATGGCTGTTTCTATGATGGACAATCATTTGGCTTTGCACGGGAATCCCCAGGCTCAAGTGGGTGGTGTAAGCATCTCTCAGGCTTCCACTGCTGCTTCTTTAACAAAGGCCCTTTGTCATTTTCGTGTATGTTTTACATTTCTTCTTGGAGATACATCAGGCATCTCCTTTCTGGTTTTCAAGTATATTGTCTCAGCATTGGCCGGGCTTTGTTCTCTTGGTAACTCTGCTCATTGCTCTTACAGTGATGTCAGGAAGTTTTCTATTCGCTTCAGTGGGAACTGGGTTAGATCAGTCCTGGCCACTTTGAGAGGCCCAAGCAGAGGGCTCAGTTTAGATGGAGTAGCAGGGGAGCCTCGCCTGCTCATCACATCCAGCTCTGTTCTGTTGGATTTAATTAACTGAGCCATACAATACTTTGCATTTTCTCCTTCTGAGGCAATGCAGAAGTCCCGTCTTTCTCTTAGACAGTAGGTCTCTGCATGCTCGTAATGAGGATTTACCAGCAACAACTTTATTGCCCTGGTGAAATGCCAGCTTGGCAGTAGCCCCATGAGTCATATTCAATGCTCTGTTCAGAGAACTGAAAGGACGACGCTGCTGTTAATTTTGTGCTCTTGTTCACTGCCTTAGGAGAAAAACATCTTTGCACAAAGATCGGAACTTCTTTGAGGTAAGAAAGATAGAAAGATAAACGGAGATTTTGACTGAGTGTCAGCCCAGACCATGTCCCTCCCCTGCACATTCAAATGCTGCAGACAGCCTGCTCCTTTCCTGTTGGTCCTTCCAGTGGTTTACTTGCAGGGCAGAGTACCTGCAGTAAAATTTTACCTCTTGGGCCCAGATTACAATGTCTCTGTAAAATACCATTCCTTTGCCCTTCAGCCCAAGCCTTTTCCCTTGGAGCCCTCAGCTGGGGAGTTTCAGTCCCTCGGTGGCTCTCAGAGCCCAGGCAGTTCCCATCACAGCCTGAGGTCCCTCTGGGAAGTCTGGTCTGTAGGTTTCCTCTCATCGTTGGCCTCACAGTTTTATCTCTATAGGTAAGAAATTTCACAGCCTTCTTTCATTCCCATTGTGCTTGGTAACATTTTTAGATGTCAGTAAGCTCTTCTGGCCTGCTACATACAACTCAGTGAGGAATTTATGAGCCTCACTATGTAGTAAATTGGTAAATTAATACAAAACAGCTGGGCTCAAATTATACTATGTACTTCACAAACTGTGGAGCCTTTTCTTCAAAGAAGGGAACTGTGTATTGAATTCCAGCTGTGTACTGATACCATCTTTCCAGGAACCTTAGTAGAGATTTGGTTTCCTGGGTGTTGATTCAGCTTGTGCCAGAGATCACAAGTGTTAAATGGTGTGAGTAGCTAGATATTCCTATTTTATCAGCAAGCAGATATGTGAAGGTGAGATGCAATGAGTTCATATTTGTTAGTAATATTTTCTTGAACATTTGGGATGAGAATCATCTTGCCTATCTCCAGTTGCCCAAACAATATCTGTCCCATCAGCCTAAGCCCTCAGGCTCCTCTGGCAGTCCATGCAGACAAAGAGAAGCTCAGACAGGGATGGACTGTTGCCTCTTGAGACAGATGTGTGTGATAAGAACCCCTGCAGAATGACTCATCCCACCAGTCTCTTTCCATTGATTATTGAAGGAAACTGGGTGGTGGTCCCAGGTTCACTTCTTAGTTCCTAGCAGCAAAGCAAAGCTCAATTGGTTGGAGTTGAGCAAGGTTAAATCCATCTGAGCTGTGTTTCTGTCTGTATACCTTTAAAGAAACCAGTGCTTTCAGATTTTCACTAGCAAAGTTTGACGCCAAGCTCGTTGCTGGCTTTTAGTGTCAACCTGCACTGTGGGATGCGGTGGGGTTCTGAACCTTTTCCCAGTGAAAATGGGATCTGCATTTACAATTTAGGGCTTCTACAACTTCTGCAGCTACGTGACTTGGCTTGTGTTCAGGCGGAAGCACTTCCAAGTGATTCGGGAAGAGATCGGCAGGCTCCTGTGCTCCGACACGTTCAACCCCGCCTCAAGAGACCAGAGCAATGTTTTCTCGCAGCAAGCAGGTGACCACACTGCCGATGAAAATGCAGTGAGATTGTCACATCGGAGGTACACATCTGACACAATGATGAGCCCTTAGGTAACCTGCCTTGTCCGAATGCACTGAGACAACAGGTGCATTTGTTTTCTTTCAAGACAAATCCATGCCAAGCACCCACCCATAACCACCATGGTTCACCAGCAGTCGCCCGTGCTCAGCACACTGCTGCCCTTACCAAAGGAGCGTCCCCAGTGCCTGTCCCAGAACCACTACTGTCAGGACAGAGAATCCTGCTCATGTGAGAACCTGCCGGACTTCTCAGAACTGCTCACTACCAAGTAAGGGGCTATTTCTCTGCATAAACAGATTTGGTAGTGCTGTTAGGGAGGGTGCCAGACAGTTCTTCCTCACCTGGAGAGGGGCCATTGGCCTGAGGATTTGCCTACAGGAGCAGGGGTGTAAGACAGGCTTGAGTGAGCCTGAGATGTGCACTCATAATACTCTTGGTTAACTGATTAAAGCAGCTACTGTCCATCCTACTGCTTTGTTAACTGGAGAGTGTTATTGGGAAAGCAAATATACTTTGAAATAAATTTGAACAAAAATGAATTCAAACCTCTCAAAACCAAAACGAGGTGTTTATTTTTTCTCTATTGATTCATTCCAGTTTCTTCAGCATCCTGATCAGACATGACCGATGTATTCTATTCTCACAAAGTTATCTTTTTACCACTTGCACTTTTACCATTTTGCATTTTTTACCACTGCACTTTTAAAATACAATTTAAGTTGTAATAGAAACAGAACTTTTTCTTCAGATTAAGTTTTTTAAGCCATGACTATGCCATATGAGAGGAATTCCATTTTTCCATCCATCTATTTCTGAGTTGCCTTCATTTTCTGGATCTTCCAGAGTTCTGGCAACCTAATGAATACTACAGCACTCTACATGCAAAATCTTCAGATCCATCTACAACACATGATCAATGAGTCCAGTATTTCCCAAAAATGTGAAATTTTCTACAAATGCACATGCTTTGTGCATACTTTGGAAGCTGGGTGCCTCCTGAGCATCTTGGTTTTATAACTTCTGCACAGTAATTCATGTGTAATAGGGCCAACCTTTCCAGGAATTGCTAAGTTTCACTTGGACACACACAATTTCTATTGTGTGCATGCACACTCCAGGCAGAAACCTGACGTGGTGTGTGAGGTGCTGTGTGTAAGTGTGGTTATCTGTTCCTCCCTGGAGGGGAGCAGATCATCTCTGCAGAATGTGTTGTTCACAGTCCAGCTATGGGAGGCAACGTTCCTTGCTGGTTTACCTGGGAAATGCTACAAGTTGTTCTCTCTTTCTCTTGTTTTTTGTGCTTCACTGTGTCAAGTGTATTAACGCTGTGTTTTCTAACAGGGTGGGCATCATTGGAGCTCACGCTAGTGAGTTAAATTCCTTAATGGTCAAGTCTGATGGGACAATGGAGGAGGAGGAACAAGATCAAGAACAAGAAGAAGAACAAGAACAAAAAGAAGAGCAAGAAAGACCAAGGAGTCATTCCTCTGTCTTGACAAGCAATCTGAATTTATCAGCTCCGTGAAGCCCCCAAAACGGGCTCAGTAGTGAGAGCGCTGTATTCTCAAGAGCCATGGCAGAAGGTGATTGTAATCAGATAAACTAGCAGAAGTTGAGTGGCATGCTTTCACATTGCTAAGTAAATTGTTTTGAAACTACAGCTTAAAAGGCCAAAATAATTTGTCGGAGGTGGGGTGCTTTAACACAGAAGGATGTCTGGGTGACTGAAGACCTGGACTGCAATTCCTGGTTCTGTCACTGAGTACTGCTCTTTTATCTTAATGCCTTCGTTACACCATTTCTGAGAAGATTATTTTACTGCCCTATTTTGGGAAGTGCTTTGACACCTGCAGATGAATACAATTATTGATTTTAATGTCAACCTTCTTTTTCTAAAGGATTAGCAAAGTAACCAGGAGACACGACTTACTGTGTCCAAAAGTTCCTGCAACCATAGTGTTAAAGGAATTTACTGCTGAATCTTTAATATATTGTTTACTCCTTTTTTGATTTCCATGACCTCTTATTTAGTTCTCAGATACTAATAGACGAATTTATGACTCATTGTGGAAAGAGTATAGCAAAGGGGAGTCTTCTCCATATGCATGATGTGGAGTGCTGCACTCGTCATTCCAAATCAACACTTCCAAGTTTTACATTTGTGTTCATGTTGGGCAGGCAGGTTGGTGCTCATATGGTCTGAAAAATGGTGGCAGGACCTTCAGATGGTGCTTTGGTTGCATGTTTCCTGGGAACCTGGTTGGGCCAAAGTGCATGCAGCTGTCTCTCCAGACTGCACAAGCTGCTCCTGGATGGTGCCTACCTGGCTGGACACGCAAGAGGCAATTGTGATATCACTGCCCTGCAGCAGTACAGTTTCTCTACCGAATGATGCAGCAAATGTTGGACAATACTTGAAGCTAAGGGAGGCTACATCGCAGCATCCTTCTCATGGTGTTGGGGGAAACCTTTCAGTTTCTGCATTAGGAGACCTCTGTAAGCTGAAGGCTGAGTATGGCTTTGTATCTCTAGGAGTGATGCTGTCCCCTCTCTGATCTGTGGGTTGACATCCCAGGATGCTAATGCCTGCAAAAACAGCTTGCTTTGTCACGTCCAAGCAAACGGTCATAGTACAGGGCCTCAGAAAGAGTATGAGGGAAAGGTGTCCTTTGCCACCTGCAGTCTGTGGTGTTTACTAATAACTGGGGTTTGTGGACAGTCGCTGCCGTGATTTGGGCAGAGATTTCATGGAGTTACACGGCTGGCCTGTGGTGGGCCTGGGGCAGCCCGAGGACAACAGCAGAAGGCTGAAGGGTGGAGCATGCACTCACACAGGCAGCCAGGCTCCTGGACGGGGCTGAGCCTTCTGTGCACTGTCACTCGGCTGCAAGGTCTGTGTCACTGCAGAGAGGAGAAGCGCTGAGCCACTACCAGTGTTGATCAAAAGCAGTTGATGAACTGCTCAGACTGAGGGATGACGCTCAGCCTGTTACGTTTATCCTGTTCCTGGTTCAAGGTCGGTTCCTCACAGCCTTCTTCAGTGCAGCAGCCCCATGGGGGTACTTTCTAACCATGAAATAGTGAACAACCAGCGACTGCTCTGGCAAGCTGTTTTCCTTGGACAAAAGGCAGTTCTGTACCAGGCTTGGTCTCCTTTCTCTGCACCTGTATCACGCTGTATGGCTCACTGAGTAAAACCCGATGGTCCTAGTGAGTTCTGCTTTTAAGACACTGCAATGGTAAGCCAAGCCCTCAGTGATGGCTTTGGGCCATCCAACAACAACCTTGAACTTTCTAGAAAGGATTGAGAAATACCTTGAAGTTCAGATCCTTTAGTCAGCAGAGCCCTTTCCAGGGTTACCTTCTCAGGGTTGGGAGTCTGCTTTTTCTGAGGCAGCGTGTGTCTAACGGCCACCCCATACCTGCTTAAGCATGCAAGCAAGACCTGGCAGCCTTTCACACATGACACTGAGTCACCCTTCCAGCAGGAGAGAGTGAGTCAGAAAGGGCAGTTGACAAGCTTTATTTATCCGTCTCCTGTTATTTGGCTCAGGAGAATTTCACTCTGGAAAATCCACCCTTGTTAATGACAGGCAGAGCTTGGAAGTGTATCATACGACTACTGGCTTTTATTCCCATAGGCTTTGCATGCAGTTTCATTATCAGGAAATGACAGCAGGCTGGCCATTTCCATGCATTTTTCTTTTTAAAGGGACTCTGAACATGCCAGCTGTATCAGAATAATTTGCCCAGCCTAAGGTTACCATGAACAGTACGAGCTCAAATGCCTCTGAGTGATGAAAAGAACCTGGGGGTTCTGTGCAACAGCATTTACTGAGTTCCCATTTACTTTCTTCTCTTAGGGCTGACTTGCTCAGAGCTTTAATCGAATGCTGCTAGCATGGCCTAGTGTCTTGATTGGCTTTTGATATGGTTCTGCCACTCACAGGCTCCATATAGGGTGTGCCAGGCTTTCCAGTGTGAGTGTCTATTTTCAGAAGTTACATTGCTCTGTTGTGGAAATTCACACCAAGAAGAAAGTTGGCAGGAAGCATCGCAACTCAGAGATGGAAAAAGAAACAGGAAAACAAACAAACAAACAAAAAACAACAAAAAAGCCTGCCTGATGATTAATTAAGGAAACTGCCCTGAGAGGCTTCAGGTTTTGCACCTGGCAGAGAGATGGCATTGCAGCAAGGGGATCCATCGACATGTGGGGTGACCATTTTGTGCAGCTGGGTTTCTTGAGGTATGGAAAGCAGTGTAGGCCTGGGTCCATTGCACCTGTGTTGCAGAGGGGTTCAGGGCAGTGATCTATGAAGGCAGCACGCACAGCAGCAGGGCCACAGGGCTCAGCGAGCTCTCTGAGCATGGCAGGGCCTGAGGCTCTTGCAAGTTCTTTGTCTGTGGTCCCTCCAGTTCATTCCTGATCACTTTGTCCTGTTAGAGGCTGCTGTCTGGTCTGCAGGGAAAAGCAAGGCAGTCTGAGCCTGCTCGTTTTCCTGTGCAAGAAAGACATGCCAAAAGCAGCACTTTGTCAGCAAATAACAGGTTTTGTCCATTTTTGCTTGGATTCCTACATGCATTGTAGCAGTGCAGTTGCATTTGCTGCGTATAAGGCTAGCACTCTCACACGCCTTTGGGGATATGGCTTTCAGTTGCTACAGGCTAGGCGGGGGCTCACCGGGTGCTGCAGAGGTGAAAGGCACCATCGTGTTTCCCTCCTCTGCCTGGGGTCCACCATTTCACTCCACCGCCTTTCCCCTCCCAGCTAGACAAAACAGCCATGAATTCTTGACGGAGCTCTGAAGACGCTTCTTATTGCTCCTGTTTGTCCTGTTGCTCATCTCCCTGCCCTCTCAAAGCCAAACTGCCCTACCAACCAGCCAGCCCGGAGAGACAGCAGCTCCTTTGTGCAGACACCGTCACCTCAGTTGCTCCTCAGCAGGGACGGGCACGATGCCTGTGAGGCCTTTTCACCTCCAGGTGTGCTGGGGGAAAGAGAGCAGCAGTCGGACTGGAAACTGAACCAGAAAGTGATTTGCAGTAAGAAGAGAGGAAGCTGTCAGTCTGGATTTTCTTAAGCAAGGCTTCCAAATGGTGGTGGCATGTGTTCCTGCACTGGATGGGACTAAAACCTTCATGCTGTAAACAAACTGCACTGGAAGAATCATGTCCCAGTCAGAGTTCTTGTGGCTTGGACTATATTATAATGTTTGCAGTGAGATTTTTACAGTTTGCAACAAAAATAAAACAAACTGCAATTCACAGAATGTGACGATATTCTTACCCCATCTCTTCTTCCATGTGAGAAAGCTTGAAAGAACAGGCTGTAATTATACTGTCATGTGTTACAGCCTTTCCATTTGGGAGAGATGAGATAATATGAATGTAGTGTATTTCTTGGTGTCATTATTTACAGAATGATAAACAGAGTCATTTTCCCCTTTCCTTGAATACAGCAGAAACAAACAAACAGTTTCTGCACACACATTCCCAACACTGCTGGTCCTGACAAGGCCTGACTTCAAAAGGGTTCCTCTCTGTGTTGCTCCTCACTTTTCTCTCTCCTGCACCAAGCACATCAGCCATGACCGTGTGTAGGCAAGCACTGCAGTTCCTTAATTTCCAAAGTCCTCCCTTGGAAACTAGATCTCTGGGAGAGGGCTTCCCTTGTTCATCTATCTTTACTGTGTTACAAAAGGATAGTTACTCCTTCTGCTGAACCAGGAAGAGGATGCATGACATGTTTTTACTATAATGGGATGTGCGAGTATTGTGGATTAAAGACTTGCCCAAAGGCTGCTATTAACATTTTTCAGTGTAATAATCAAGAGAAGGAGATGCAACATCTAATTTAGGTTTTCATTGCAGGTCACCTTAACACTGCCCAGATCTCTGTATTGATTGGATTGGGAGACACAGTACTGCAGACCTGGATAGGCAGGGGACTGACCCACCCATTGCTCCTGTGTACTCAGAAGCTATAAGAGCTCTCACCCCTGAAGTGCTGTGATAGATGCTTTTTAGGAAAGAGGAAGGAGAGATGTGAGAGATGGTTGTGCTCTGTACAGAGAGGAGCAGCTCAGATGCATGGAGTTCTGCTATGGACTGTGCGGTGGGCTGGTCAGAAGCTTATGGGACCGGATCAGAGGAAAGGCCAACACAGGTAACGTTGTGGTAGGCAGCTGCTACGGATTGCCTAGTCAAGAACACAAACCAGATGAAGCCTTCTGTAGAAACGTGGAAGAAGTGTCAGTGTTTCAAGCCCTGGCTTTTATGGGAGATATTGACCAATGTGACACCTGCTGGGCAGAAAACAGTAGGGCACAAGCAATGCAGGTTTTCTGAGTGAGTCTGGGAGAACTTCTTGGTAAGGTGCTGCTCAGGATGGGTAGACAGGTGTTCTGATGGATTCTCTACTCACAAGCAAGGAAGAAGTGTGGGGGGTTGTGTGTATGGTGGGTTGTGATGTAGCCTTGGAGAGACCAAGAGGTGGCAGAATTTGGGATCATGTGAAAAGACAGACGGAGAAGCATCGGAACAGTGATTCTGGATTCAGGAAAGCAGACTTTGGTTTCCTTGGGAACTGGTAAGCAACATCCCTCAGGACATGTTGTGAAAAGTAAAGGGGTATGAAGGGTCAACTGGTCTACAAGGACTGTCTCCTCAAGCCCCAGGAAAGGTCCACCCTGACACACAGGAGGCTGAGCAGGCAGTGCATGACGCCAGCTTGGGTGTACAGAGAACTGCTGACTGAATCCAAAGAAAGAAAACATGTAAGAGGTGGAAGCAGGAACAGTCAATCAAGAAGCAGTACAGAATTACCCAGGTATGCACGAATGGGATTAAGGAAGGCCAAGGCTTGGCTAGAGTTTAAGCTGGTAATGATGTGAAAGGCAACAGAATGTGTTTCTACAGGTATGTTAGCAGTGAAATGAAAATCAAACAAAAGTGGGTCCTCTGCTGAGGGAGGTGATCTAGATGAAGAACATGGAAAAATTGGAGGTCCTTAGCATTTTCTTTGCCACAGTCTTTACTCTCAGTCTGTTCCCAGTTATCTGCATCTAGTGGCAGCTTGGAAGATACTATCTGCAGTAGAAGATGATCTTGCTGGGGTAACCTAGATGGACATGTACAGATCCATGGGACCGAATGGGAGGTTGCCCGGACAGACATAAGGAAGAAAATTCTTCATAGTCAGCAGTCTCAAGCACTGGAGCAAGTTGCCCAGAAAGTACATTCAATTTCTGCCCTTAGAGGAACTCAGAACTCAGCTAGATGGGGCCTTGAGAAACCTGCTCGTTCATAGAGGAGAAGATTGCATTAGAGTCCAGCAGAAGTCGTTTCCAACGTAAATTTTTCTGATTCTCAGTAGAAGTCTGAACGTAAGCTGAAACAGTCCCTGGAAATTAGATTCATGTACCTTAAAATGTACATGACTGAATGTAGCGTGGCATAAATGCCACCCAGCCCCTGAATGGACCCATAGCACATGGAAATACAGAGAAGGTGGTAGTGGTGGTACAGGGAATGCAGCCAATAGCAAGGTCTCTGACCTCTGGCCATGAGGAATAGTAGGGCTTAAACAGTGCTCTCTGCTGCCCCATTCTAATCTCTCACCCTCTAGGAGTGCCGTAGGTACTCCAGGACTTGTCCTGAACCTCCCAGTGCTCCCAACCTCCCAGTGCTCAAGATACTGGTGTCACACTCTCTGAAGTCTCCGTGAGTCCCTCACAGCTCTCTCTTCGAGAGCCCTGCGTAGGCTGAGGCAGTGCTGACATCAGTTTGAGCAACTGTGGCAGCTGCTAGCTGATGTGTTCCTGTTTTACCCAGCTGGCAGCAGTTACAATAGCAGCACAGAGTGCAGTGAAGGCCTTGCCAAGGGGTTAGTCACCAGCAGACACACTGTCTAAGCTCCCTGGGCAAATACTCAGTTGCTAGGGTGGGCTGGCATCCACGCTGCTGCTTCTTCACAACTCTTCTGCCCGACCTGGGAGCTATGGACACAGCTCTAGTGCACACTGAAAGAGATCCCAAGAAGGCCTCGGTTTTCTTGCAGTGCTTTTACCTCGTCCCTGAACAGCTGCTGCTTGAGGTGGTGTTGCACAGCTGCTGCTTCAGCACGTTCACACCCACAGAAAGGCAACGGTAAGTATTTCAGGTTTAATTTAGACTAATTTAGGTTTAATCAGTGTTTTGGACCTGTTGCCATTCTGTATTTCGACACTATTTCAGAAGGGCTGCCTTTTAGGCTATTTAATCCTCTGCAGAGTACTGGCTGGAAGAACAAGCAGTTTTTCCAGGCCTGCATCTCTACAAGTGAGACACTCTGACCCCTCAGAGGGCTCCTGGGGCCTCTCTTTCTCTGTGGATGGTGAAATCCAGGGGAGGAAAGCCCAAAAAGAACAAAGCTCAGCTCTGCAGTGAGGATTGCACTTTAAACAGAGTAAGTTGTATGTACCTACTAGTAATTAGATGACCATTTTATACCATCTCTTTGAGCAGTCTGTCTTGATGTTGAGTCTGAATTATTGGCTGATGAAAGGTCAAACATCAGTCTTTCAGGAGAAGTTGTGTGACTGTGGAAGTGTGAGAAAACTTGCTGAGAGCAAATCTGCACTAAAGTAATAGGCTTTGGTGCAATTCTAAGAGTGGATTTCCAAACAGAGCTTGATTCCTGTGTTAATTTGTGCTTGTTGTGACTAGAAGTGTATTCCTTTCTAGTTTTAGACCTTCTCTCCACAGTGAGAAGCTCCCAACTGTTGTGACTGGAGACCACTTGAGAGGGGGCAACTGACGTATGGCATCATGGGGAAGGTTGGTAGCAAAGCTGGGTAAAGCATCCAGGAGCTCAGCTTAAATATCAAGAATAACTTATTAATGAATAGATCTTATGTACAATGCAATAAGTATTACAGGATAAGAACTGTCTCTGGATATTTATATTTTTTAGCACTGAGAGATTCCTTTCAAAGTAAACAACATTGTACCCAAGAGAGCAAGAGTTATTATGTGAGAACATTCTGCCAGATTTGCTCTGAATTTGGGATTTCTACATAATGTTCTAATTTACAACAGAATAAGCAAAGGAAAAAAAACAATAAAGCAGTGAAATAGTAACTTAATAGTGTAAAAGAACTGAGCTCAAGTGTTGAGGACACTTACGAACATCATTATTAATGCAAAAATAGTGCTTCGTCTTTGAAATGAATTGTAGGCGCGAGTCTGTCAGTTCCACTGAAGACCAGAAGCATGTCTGTATATTGTGCTTTGGCAGAATGTTTTTCTGTGATTACACGTTCTCATTCAAGGTATCATCCAAGCCAAGCTTGCTCCTGATGAATTAGTATCAATGGATTCACATGCCAGGATTGTGACTCTTTCAGTAGCCATTAGTCCAGGATTAAATTGGCATTTAATTGGCCTGGTCTGCAGAACTAACCCCTGGCTCCCATTCAGTGCACCACTCAACAAAGCATGGGCATTCTGGATCTGCCTCATACTCCTGTCCCCTCACTTTCCCAAGCACCATGGACTTTCCTCCTCAAGTTGGTGAGATACATTCAGGCAAAATGTGAAAAGCACTTTAGCCTGAATCTTTCTGCTATGCTCCTGCTTCTCAATGAGATCACCTTGTTGTATATTTCAGTTCATTTGCACCAACCATAAACCTCCTCTGGAGGTATGAAGCACACCAAAAGTGCGAGCAGCCGAGGAGCCCCTGTGGCTGCAGGGATGGGAGAGAGAGGAACCCATATGGGTGCTGGGATCTTGCCTAGGATCTTCATGGCTCTGAGAGGCTTGGTGCATTTTGGAGGCTGAGCCCTGTTACCTGCAGTGTACTCACCATTGGGCCCCAGCTCCTCAGCTTCACTGGGACAGAGAGAAGCCCCATGGCTGTTGAAGCCACGTATGCTGTCTTCCTCTCAGGGGAAGGCAAGGCAAGTGACATCTTAGAATCGTTAAGGTTGGAAAAGACCACTAAGATCATCAAGTCCAACCCATCCCCACCATGCCCCTCAGTGCCACATCTCCATGTTTTTTGAACACCTCCAGGGACGGTGACTCCACCACCTCCCTGGGCAAGCTGTGCCAATGCATCACCACACTTTCTGAGAAGAAATTTTTCCTAATATCCAACAGATACATGCCAGCCAGCAGAGGGGACTTTCAGTACACAGCATGGAGTTATTCTGGTCACACAAAACCCAGCACCTATGCTATTTAGCCTTGAGCGCCTTTTACTAGCACTGTGTCTATTTATACTAACACTACCATAGCACCCTCCGTAATGCCAAGAATTCTTAATGCAGTGGCATTTGTAGCAGGGAGCAAAAGTAGAAGCTGTCCCTCCCTCCAGTGACGTTGGCAGCGTGTCACAGAACTCAGGAACTCTTGGAAAAGAAACAGAAAGAGGGAGATGGAACTCATAGGCCAAGCAGCAAAGGCATTCCCATGAAAGCGCAGTGGTTTTGCCAAGACAATTAAAATTGTTTACAAGGAATCAAGTAGGTTTAGAGGAAACTTGGAGATCAGTGAATGTCAAGAGTTTCTCATCCTTACAAGGTAAAGCTCTTAGCACTGTGCTTCTTATTGTTGCTTCCCGAGGTATCCCATGCTTAGCAAACTCCTCAGCTCACTCAATCCATGCCCCAGTGACAATGTTCTAGTATGACAAAAGGGAAAGTAACTGCACCCAGCTGTCATCTTTGTCTCTTCAGGGAAGAGGTGATACAGGGGGAGAGCAGATTCAACATTAGTTCATTGGTTAATGTTTACATCAAAGAGATGAGCAGGTCTTTTGGCTGTCCTCTGAAAAAATAAGCTTTTTTTACTTTATTTTTCAGGGCATTAAAAGAAAATTTAAAACCCTACTTGATAATATTATGTGGCAATCAAGGCACACATAGCATCTGGACCTGCATGCTCTGTTGGTGTCTGCCTGTTCAGAGGGACGCAAATTTCCTGGCACTGACACGAGCGATGCTGCAGAGCTTTTTGAGGATTAAGCCTTGGTTCCCTGTGCTGGCATCCTCTGTAAAGGTCAGTTGGCCCTTCCTGTGTCCCCTGTCAAACTCACTGACACTGAGCCCCTTCCCTTTGCTAAAGATGATTCAAGCCATGGAATATGCTCTTGACTAATGAGCTATTTTGATTTCCAAGCCAGCTGCTTCATGGGTGCAGATCGATGTAGCACAGATTTGAAGTCAGAAGAGCCAGCTTTGGCTTTGATGTCCTTAGCTGCTTTGCTAGTACATCTGTTTTGGCAAACCCTCCAAGCAGCACAAGCAGAGCTGATATCCACCAGTGCTGTGAGTGGTACATCTGGCTCCAGCTCCCTGCGTGAAGGGAGCAGGGAAGCAGAGGCTGCTTGGCTGAGGTAAGAGTATCAGTACGAGGCTTCAGCTCCCATGGCTACGAGCACAATTCTTCAGTTGTACTGGAAAGGGCTGACAAATCTTGAATGCATAACAGGCTCGAGGAGTTGCCTGAACATTTAAGTGCCCCCTACTGCCGTTTTCAGTTCACTGTCTGTTGACAGATCTGCGAGCTTCTCAGTTCATCAATATCTCCTTAACTTGAGGTCTCTTCAGAACTGCCCTTCTCTCCCTGCCCTCTGTGACAGCCTCTGTCATGCTGCCAGCTGTGACTTTGTTTGGTAAAACCTGTCTTCCTCCCAGGCAGATCTTTCCTCCCTACAGTGCTAATGCTCCTGACAGCTCTACAGTAGCCCCTGTCCCATGAGCTCACCACCACTCCATGAAGCCTCTCCTTCAGTCCCCAAGTTTGCCAGTGGGTAGAGTTCAACCTTAAGCAAGTTTGCCAATGACACCAAGCTGAGCAATGTGATCAAGATGCTGGAGAGAAGGGCTGCCATCCAGAGGGGCCTTGACAGGCTTGAGAGGTAGGGCTGTGTGAACCTCATGAAGGCCAAGTGCGAGGTCCCGCACCTGGGTCAAAGCGATCCCAAGCACAAACACAGGCTGGGCAGAGAACGGACTCAGAGCAGCCCTGAGGAGAAGGACTTGGGGTGTTAATTGATGAGAAGCTCAACTTGAGCTGGCAGTGTGTGCTGACAGCCCAGAAAGCTGACAGTATCCTGGGCTGCATCAAAAGCAGCATGACCAGCAGGCCGAGGGAGGTGATTGTTGGCTCTGCTCTTGTCAGACCCCAGCTGCAGCACTGTGCTCAGCTCTGGGGCCCCCACCCTAAGGACATGAGCATGCTGGAGGAAGCTGGAGGGCTGTGGCACCTCTCTTGTGAGGACAGGCTGAGAGAATTGAGGTTGTTCAGACTGGAGAAGAGAAGGCTGCAGGAAGACTCCATTGTGACTTTCCAGTGCTTTAAGGGAACCTACAGGAAAAACTGGAGAGGGACTCTATCAGGGAGTGTAGTGATAGGACAAAGGGTAATGGCTTTAAATTGAAGGAGAGTGGATTTAGATTAGATGTAAGGAAGAAATTCCTCAGTATGAGCACGGTGAGGTGCTGGCACAGGCTGCCCAGAGAAGCTGTGGATGCCTCATCCCTGGAGGTGTTCAGTGACAGACTGGATGGGGCTTTGGGCAGCCTGATCTGGTGGGAGGTGTCCCTGTCTGTGATGGAGGGGGGCTGAAACTGGGTGATCTTTAAGGTCCCTTCCAACCCGAACCATTCTATCTGTGTTTCTATGATATAATTCTATGAAACCTGTGTTTTTCTTGTTTCTTGCACCAGGTCACATTCATCTTTGAATGGATTCTTCTACCTCATCTTTTCCCTCCTTCATGCTCAATCTCTTGGTCTGTGTCTCTGTGTAACAATCCAAGAGTGCCAAACAGAGTATTAGGGGCTTTGAGTATCCACATCTCCCTTTTATAGCTAGAGAACCTGGGCAATATCTGGTGGGTAGCCTAAGGCCATAAAGAAAGTCTGTGTCAGAGCCTCCAATTATATGCAGTTTTCTGACTTCCATACCCTTGTCTTAGGCATTAGAGCAGTCTCTCCTACACTTGTCCTTGCACATACTAATGAATGTTCTTTTCTATATTTAATGATTTACGTCAGGAACTTGTTATCATTGTATTCAGATGCAGTCTGACAAAACCATCCTTTCTCTTTACTAAAGTGATGGAAGCATATATCTGATGAGGTTTGGCTTCTTCAGCTAATGGACCAGCAAAGATTTTCCATTGCTGAATTTTCCTTAATTATTGAAATCAATGCTGAGACAAGTACATTCATATAATGTTTATCTACTGATTAATTGGAATCGTGAAGATAAAATCTAGACTTCTTACATCAGTTCAGACATACCAGACATTCTCTAGTTCAGTTTTGGGAAAAAGCTATCACGGACAGTGGATTTTATGTATATGACTTATACTCTAGTTTTAGCGTAGGAATATCTGAAGCATGTATCAGTGAGTCATTTGTTGAGGTGTTGAATCTTGAAGCAAGGAAAACATTTTGCTGATTGTGTTTCTGTGCTTTCTAGTATGTGTCATGGAAAACATTGGTTATCATGCCAGACCTTGCCTCTGAGGAAGGTCATATTCCTTTAGCACCTGTTGATTAGCAAAATATCTGAAACTCCCTTCCCTACTTTTAATTAGTAAGCATGATTGAAACCTCTGTGGGTATTTCTAATAGTTGCAGGAATGCTGAGGTAGTAGATATTTACCTGTTCTGGCCTGCTGGGCTGGGAGATTCCAGAAGAAGTAATTTGTTTACATTAAGTTTCTCATTCTGATGAATTTGCCCAAGACTCCACAGTTGGAAGATGCTGTATCTCCTAACGTGATGAGAAATGCAGTGATGATCTTCTAAACCTTCAGAACTGGTTAGCTTTTGTCATTTGGATCTCTCAGGCACCCTTTCTAGAACAGAAAACCTCTAGCACCCTGGAGTAAGTGTCAGCTAGGTGAGATTATGTGGTAGTGGAGGACCAAAATAGCAGAGTTATGGATGGTGGGAGCTTTGATGGATCATGATCCTGTGGCAAACAACAAGCTGAGAACTAATATTAGCTACTCAGTGAAATTGCATGGAGTTAGGTAGCACTTCCCAAGCCTGGCATTCTCTCTGAGACATCTGAGGGCACAGGCAGGCATCCCAGTGATCATGGTTCAGGAGGGCAGTCAGGTAGAAGGGCCCTTGTGCAGTACCATGGGTATGTGTGCCATGAGCCTATCTGCAGAAGCGTTTGGCTGGGAAAATCTCACCCTCAAGTTGTGAAATTTATTGGAATGCATTGGGCTGATGAAAATGTGAAAGGGCCATTGAATGAGCTGTACCATGGTATCCCAGCCGTGTCACCTTGAGGATGCGTCAGGGAGCAGTGCCCCATCATGTCAATAAAGGAAAGGAAGAGCTCTGTTGACGTGGGGGCTATACAACTGAAACCAGTTGCATCAGCTCTGTCCCAGCCACCTGGCATGTCATAGCAGGAACTCAGGATTTCAGCAATGCTGCTCATGGTTCATAGGCTTTTCAAGAGGATCATCAATCCTGTCCAGTGCTGTTTGCATTACAACTGAGTTAAAAATTGTGTGGAAGAAGCCTACATTGGTAGGTTAGGATTTTATTTTGTGTTGTGATTCCCAACTCAAGCTCTTTGTGAGGATATTGCTCACTTATTTATTTTCACTATTCCTGTAAGTTAATTGTGGGATTTGCTCTTTGAAAAACAAACAAACAGATGAACAGACACAAAGCACCACAACAACCTTTCACTTTTGTTATTCAAAAGAAAAATTGTAGCAGGATACACATATGTATTAAATTAGAATGCTTATTAGTTGCTCATTTATTCCTTAAACTATGCGAGGAAATTTGTTCTTTCTGATCTTTCCAAACCTGGTTCTGTCTGGGAAAGCTGATAATATCTCACTTTTAAACTGCTATTTCTCATTCTGTTTTTGGCAGATGTGGTGGTTGCAAATGAAAGGTGACCACAGGAGGAGTGGCTAAAGTGTCATCGCGGTATGGGCTGATGATTATTAGTCACAGAATATATTGGGAAAGGCTCTTCGTAATTCTGTATGCCACAAAAATAGTTTGTTTTTGCTTTGTGCCTGATAAATTGCTGTTTCAGCTGGATGTTTGTTGCAGCTTGTTTGATTACAAAATCTTTGGTCATCTGGATAGTATTTCTGTAGCGCGAGGGAGAAGTCATGGAAGTAGCTCTCAAGCTTTATTAGGAAGAAAGTTCTGCTCTTACTGTTTAGCATGGGATAGAGTATGAAAGGGAAGACAGGATATGATAGAGATGCCAACACTATAATTTAATTATATTTTGGTCATCCTTTTTACTCACATCATATATAAAACTCCTTCCAGTAGGGGCTTTACATATCATGGGTGAAAAATGTATGGAATTTTCCTTTCCAAAGGAAATCATATGTTAATTAAACTTAACATTTTCTGAAGCGCTGCATGCATATGGGTGTGGGATTGAACATGCAAAGGGCACTCTGAAATGCTTCTCATGCTGCTATTAATAAATAAACTTTACCAACAACATGCATTATTGACAACATCGTTGTCTACTGTACTCATTTAAAAATAATGGTTTTGTGTAATTCTCAGCAATGTGGTACAAACATAATTCATGTAAAGAACAGTGGTTCAAAAAGGGACTGTAGAGCTTATTGTTTAGTGGAATACATAATCTGCTGACTGCTCTGTTCAATTTGGGCTTCAGACTGTAAACTCCAAGGTCAGGTTTTTTATAATCTTGGTGTGAGCTGACTGATTGAAGCAGGCACAATGGAAGGGCAAGCCAAAGGCTCCAGACCTTACTGGCATATTGTTCTATCAGATTCTCCATTTTAATTTACTAAAAAAAAAATACATGTTTATCTCATGAGATGGGAAAGAAGAGCTCAAAACTGTGATTTTAATGGCAACAGTTGGTAGTCTGAATCGGCAGCACCTTGAAACAGAGAGCTGAGATGTGAACCAGTGATCCCTCCCAGGGAAGTGCTGGGTCCCAGGCTTGTCCCCTCGTCAGACTGCCAGTGCCACAGCTGCCAACACTCATCTAGGAGAGCACGCTGTAAAATACAGGAGAGAGATGATCACAGCTCTTTGAGTAAAGCAGAGATCGACACTGCCATGGTTATGGTGCTCCCCCCCTTTGCACCACTGCCGTGGACCATTTTCTGAGGAAATGGGAAGATTTCCTGCTTTGGGAAGGATCTTGTTTTGATTCTGGAGGTGCAAAAGAGATTTCCCACCTTTGGGTGAGAGTGGGGAAGAAAGGGTATGGCTTGCAGTGCACTAGAATTTTTCTTTCAAGCTATTCTTTTTAATCAAAAAAATATTGATGCACTGAGACCAAAAATGATGATAAACACCTCACTTTGAAAATGGTGGCAGATTTTTCTTCTAAATATTTCCTTTTGACAACTTCACATTTTTTAAAAAAATATCTAAATGATTTCATTTATTTATTATATTGGCTGACTCAAATGATAGTTACGAAATACTCTGATTTAGTCCAAACGTTTTTTATGCTGCCCTCTGAAAAATGTTAGGCCATCTAATTTATTCAGCTAATTCAAACTGGGAAATCTGCCAAATTCTTGAAAATTCTCCAGAGACAGGAAAGGATTATGGTGTGGCTTCTCTAAGGGCTGGTGTAGTTTTTATTTAGCCCACTCATAGCTTTAGACAGCAGGCAACGACTCCCAGCACCGACTGATGGTTTCTTTAGCACTGGGTTAACTCTGGCATATCTGAGGTACTGGGAATCTCTCAGAAAAGCAGGCAACGACACATAGCTCACTGAAAGGAAAATTCTTGCTTGTTTCTTATGACCCAAAGAGGAGAGAACTGCCCTCAGCCACAGGCCAACCAGCATTTATTCAAGCTGCTTTCTATATGAAACCTTTTCCTGATGCTAACGGGCTGTTGGATGGAGGATGCTGTGTTCCTTGCCCTGAGTCCAGCCTGGCAATGGCTGTGTGCAGCTGCAGTGATGCTCTCTCTCCTCTCTGCAAGTTTCCCTGTGTCGGGGTCCCTGATGACCAAAGGAGCTGTGACATTACCATACATAAAGGTACACTTTTGACTCTGTTGAAATGCAGATGTTTCATGGTCTTAAATAACAATTGACTGGCATATTCTTTGATGCTAGCACTGCCACTTAAATGATGGCAGATTTCTACCTATGAAATGTCAATAGAGTTAGGACTCTTAATACCACCTGGTGGCAGCAGGATATTTAACATCCAGCTCTAATGTAGCTATCTGACCTCTGTTAAAGAGGCTATTTTTTCTTATAATCCTATTTAAGACTTGTTACCTATCATTTTTAAAGGATCATCACTACCCTAGGCACTTCACAGGCATACTTTTTCAACTGCATTTTTTAACTGCATTCAATTTACCTTAACGCTAAGAAGATGATCCACTACTGTGTAATTACTTTTCCAAATTTATTCCTCAAAACTAAAGGAAATTCATCTTTAGTTCTTGATGTGCTTCTACAGTTTCCCACTCTCTAGTCTGAACCTCTGGCTTGGAATTCCAGACTAGGAAAAAATGGAAATTATCCATAAAACATGCAGCTTGCTGTTGGATTTGAATATGCAGATCCATCTGGAGTAATCTCTTTGTTTCTTTCCCTTTTATAAGAATAATAACAATGAGTGAAAGCCTCGCTTTCAGCCTATGTAGAAAATGTATTTGCACCAAAATATTCACTCATCAAGTGTGCACACAAACATTGGCGCTTATAGCCAGGCACTGCCTCATTTCAGTTCAATTTCTTGGTACGCAGGAAGTTGCTTCTGTAGGCAGGGCTCTCTGGTGGTGCATGATGACTTCGTGAACAGTCGCAGAATACAAGAGCTGCCAACAAGTGGAATTGTATTTTCCACAGGAATAATATCCTGCACTTGCAACCCAAGATGATGGAAGCCTTCAGTCATGCACTGCAGAACCGAACCAATGCTTCCTTAAAAACAATTTCCTCTTAAATGGCTGCCCTGAACAGATTTTTATCATTATGTATATGAAAATATATAATTGATCAATATCCACACGAAGATATTTTTCAGACTGTGGCTGGTTACCATCACACTTGTCTGGAGAAAGAATTGCTCTTGTGAAGTGCTCCTGACTGAGAGAAGCTGTAAAACAGAAGTGTAAAATCCTGACCAATGTGAAGAAGCTGAGAAGGGAGCAATTAATTATTCAGCACTCGTTACAGCACAAGAACTAAGCATTATCAGCTGAAGTGTTTAGGCTGTTTTAAAACTTCTTACACTTGCTACCCAACTAGCTATGATAACCCCTAAACCACCGGATGTTGTGGATGTTGAAAGCACACACAGGTAAAAAAAAAAAAAAAAAAAAGATTAAACAAATAGATAAAAATATCTCCTAACTGTGTGTTAGCCTTCAGCTGATGAAGTTCTGCAGTTGCAGATTGCTAGAAACTATAAGGACATAACTGTTTTCACCTTGCTTAATTTACATCCTTCCTAAAAGCACTCATTTGTCAGCTGCACACCTTCGTGCAGTGTGTGTGCACATGTAGAGAACAGCTGCACGGTGCCACTGCACACAGCTCCCAGCACTCTGCTGATGAGACACTTCCCACACTGCTGGTTGCTTGTGGACGGACCTTTGTACTCAGTACCCTTGGACTTTCCTTCTGCTGATTTCTCAGTGGCTCTTTAAAGCTACAGCATTTGAGGGTTCTCCTCACATACTAAGAGTTGTACAGGGCAGAGATCCTGGAGAGGTAATGGTGAAAGCCATGTGGTTTCTCTGACATCTACTTGGGAATCAAGGCTCAGCTGCAGAGTGCATCTCTGAACAGCAAAGATATGATTGCACAAAGATAAGTCCAATTGTTTGCTAAACTGCTTTGCCACATGATTTAACAAATGCCAAAAACTTTTCTTCCCAAAATGATTTTCCCAAAGCTTTTCAAAGTTTTTTAATTTAACATTTATTGGTGGATGTCAAGAAAACAACGTCAGGAAATAATTAGAAAAGACAAAGCCAAAAAAATAAAAAAAAGGAAATCAGATGGAAAATCAGTCAGGCATGTGGGGAGCACTGCAGCTTCTCTACCATTTCATTTTCCTTGGGTGCCCTCTCGTGTCCATCGCTAGCACAGCCAAATGCATTTCACACAGACAGAAAAAGAAGCCTCCAACTCCTATCACTATCACCTTACAAGGTGATATTATAAGGTGATATAATCACCTTATAAGGTGATAGCGATTTCAAAATCTTTTGTTCTCCCCTCTATTAAATTCCCATATGACTTCAGCTCCAAAGAATGTGTGCAAATTTTCAGGTTGAATGCGTAATTTATGCCTTCTTTTGGACAGTCCAGAACCAAAGAAGGCTTCCTCTGCTTGTGTTGTGCCTCCCCTGCTATGGGCACATCCAAACTTCTTGTGAGACTGCAGCCAGGCTCCTAGGCCTGCCCTTAAGATGAATGAACACAGCTGAGATCCCAAAGAGCTGAGGATGCTCACAGCAGCTGAAGTCAGGGGATTAAACTCTGTGGCTCATACTTCAACTAAAAATATTTCCCACACACCAGTGTGTTGGGAGGCTCAGTACACAGAAGGTTCAGCTATGATGAAAAGGCACGGAGTCTACGAGTTTTCTGTCATCTGATATTAAGCATCTGCTTCAAATTGGGATATTTATAGACGAAGACCCGCTCCCTGTGGAAGTATAGTGATGTGTCACCACCTTGCTGTAGCATATTCTCTGCTGTGCTCCTCAGCATTAGCATTAGCAGGGTGGGATTCCCTTGTACTCTCAGCCTGATTTTATACAGCTCATTTGCATTCCTCCTACCGCTGTATGAGCAGTAAAAAAAGCAAATGAGATAGTTCCTCACTTTGAAACCTCAGCAACTGAGTGCCAAACACGCACACCCACCAGTGGGTTATATTCGGGGCTCCTGAAGACACGGCAGGAAGGAAATCGGTCAGTCTGGGCTAACAGACATCCTGATCACTACTTTGTGTTACACTTAGGAGTGAAAACAAGAGGTATGAAATATGAGCGTAGGTGAAATGGAAGACAGATTCTTTTCTCCTTTTAACCAAAAGGGCAAAACAGCACAGGGAATGGGGTTCTGTCAACACAATTTTTTGATCTGTCGGTTCTAACTCTAATTCAAGCTTGAGATAATTTACTGAAAGGTAAATTTGTTAGCTTAAGTGACCTGAGTAAGTGGCGTTGATTAAAAGGGTGTAGTTAAGCCTCTTGCAAGCAGAAAGGCTAAAGATCTTGCGGGGTGAAGAATGACTTACATTCTGGCCAGTAGATGACCACACAGACATTTGAAATATTTAAGTGCTTTTCTGTAAGAAAGGTTTCACAAGCAGGAGTCTTCAGGACTGGGAGCACACCTTCCATCAGCACTTACCTCACCTTATGAGAAGATAAGGATTAAAACACATTTCCTTATTCAGCATTATGTCAGATGAGATTTTTTTTTGCACAGCACCTGTATGCGATAGTCTCACCAGGGCCCTCTGCTGCTCACATTCAAAATGAAAAACTCCAAACTCGCTCATGACTCTTAGGAAAGCCCGATAACACACAAGCAATCAAAACACCAATAATTTTGGAATGGGGATATAAAATTCTAATCCTCATGGATTGGGACTATGTTAGCTTCTGCCTAAGTGAGCTAAGAAGAAACCTTTTAATGGAAAAGAGTTTCGTAACTGCTGCAGGATTTCTGGCATTCATGCTGACCTCTGTCAGAGACACTACACGACAAGTAGCTGATCTGGTTTGGCAGTTTTTATTTAAAATATTCTGATATTTTAGAGATTTTGCTGACAGAAAAAAATATTTCATGTTTGTTTTTTCTCCTCTTATAAACAGTAAAACTATTTGTGTATTGGGGATATAACTTTCCTCTGACATTACCGACGCAGTCTATAATTTTGTGAGCTCACAGCTGGCTGCTGTGGGAGCCATGACATCACAAGCAGCAGAAGGAGCTTTGGTAAGGGAATAAACTCCAGAAGAAGAAGGATTCTTCAGAAACCTAAAGTTCCTATTTTCACAAACATATCTCTGAGAAGGAAAGGGCCAGGAAGAAGGAAGCCACACTGTGTCCACAGCAGCACAGTCTCCATGACGGTACTGCTGTTTTCCTTTTGCAAAAGCCCAGAACCTGCAAAGTTTCAGGCACATGAGATAACCTCACACCTAAGAGATGCTCAGCTTCCTGGATGGCACAGCTTTACTTTATGTGCCCCATATCGTGCCTCTAAATGTGCAGCAGCAAAAATCTGTACTGTGTACACGGGCAGTTCATACAGATCTGTGTGTAATATTTGGCTGCGTCTGAGCCCCTGGGGAAGACACGCTGACAGTAGTGAGTTTGTAAGAAGGCAAAATGCTCCTGCATTAATGGGCTTGTGAATTTCAAATGCCGGCAGCTGACAGTCTGTACAAACACTGCTGTGGTATCTGTTCTGCTCAGCTTCAGTCTGTGGAGTGCCACATTAGTTTGTGACATATGGGTTGAGTGCTGAAGTGAGCAATCACTTTCTTGGCTAAAAACACAGTTCTTGGGTTCGGGAACTAATAACCAAAAGTTACAAAGCACCAGGCTTTAATGCTACGTGCCTTAGTAAGGCAAAACTCAAAGGGCTTTACTGAAGTTGATTAATTATTCTCCATAACATTTCTATCTATTTATTGTTATGGGATGATCAAATTGGATTTCTGATTGATGAATTAATGTTTGAAGCACTGTAGAAACATTATACTTTTGAAATATGACTGTTGTAGCTACCATTTTATTTTCAAGGGAACACAGGAATCAGCATACTGAATATGAGAAAACAACACCCACACCTTTAACTGTGCAACATATTTTTACAAGACTTTTAATTATTACAGGCTTTATGGCACGTCAAAATTACCTTACTGCTCACTGGGCACAGTGCAAGTTTCCTTTGTTAGTTATACTCCTTTCCCCCAAACCACCTAAATTGGAAGGAAGGACAAAGATTGGCAGAAAGGGACTGTCATCACCCTTGTTGTAAGGGAAACATGAGGTCATGGCCTGAATTAGTGATTGAGCACCTGGTGAAGGGAGGGGGAGGGCAGTGGCTGGCCTAAGGAGCCCCTCCATGGGACCAGGAGGGGTGGACCCAGGGTGGGACTACCCTGGGCTCATTTAAGAGCCAGCCACCAAGGGATCTGGCTGTTCCTCATCTTGGTGGGAGATTCCTATTGCTTAAGTCAAAATCTTTTGTGTACAATCATTAAACCATTCAATACTCCACCTGGGATCACTAGAAATCTATCTGAAGCGATCTCACTGGCAATTGCACCACCCTTGTTTCATTGTACAGAAACCATGGCATGGAGTTATTGACAGCTTACATAAGGTGAGGTAAGGAGCCTACGGTGAAATGAGTGGAGCTGGAGTGGGTGCAGAGAAGACCATGAAGATGATGAGGGGGCTGGAGCACCTCTCCTATGAAGACAGGCTGAGGGAGCTGGGGGTGCTCAGCCTGGAGAAGAGAAGGCTCTGGAGAGACCTCACTGCGACCTTCCAGTACTTAAAGGCAGCTTATAAACAGGAAGGAGATCAATGTTTTACACAGCCAGAAAGTGACAGGAACGTGGGGAATGGTTTTAAACAGAGAGGGGAGATTCAGGTTAGATGTTAGGTGGAAATCTTTCACTGAGGGGGCAGTGAGGCCCTGGCACAGCTGCCCAGAGCTGTGGGTGCCCCATCCCTGGAGGTGCCCGAGGCCATGGGTGGGCCCTGGGCAGCTGAGCTCGGGGCACCCAGCCCACGGCAGGGATGGGGCTGGATGGGCTCTGAGGTCCCTTCCAACCCAACCCTTCTGTAATTCTATGATACAATTCTATGAATCCTGCAACAAGTTTAGGGGGATCCTCAGGGTCTGTCTGAAGCATGAGATCTATTGCTGTCCCACAGCTCTGCCTGATATGCGATGGGGCTGCTTTTGCAGAATCGCAAACGCCCATGTGCACACACACACGATGCAAATACAGCGGCCCGTTTTCGCAAGCAGGACCCACAGCGGCTCCCCTACAAGCATTCTCTGGTTTTCCTGAGGCTGGACCGCCCCGCGCGGCACCCGTCACAGCCAGCCCCGCCCACCCTTTCCTCTCCGCGAGGGCGGGGCAGCGTCCGGAAGGGGCGGGTGTGGCCAAATCTCGCGAGANAGGGATGGGGCGTTGGGAACTGTAGTGGAGATGGGAGATGGCCACTGTGGGGAGACGGGGGTGTGGGGAAAGGAGAGGTGGGATGTATGGGAAAAAGGTGTGTATGGGAAATAGGAGAAGTGTGAGAGGTGTAAGGGAGCAGAGCAGCTTGTGGGATGTGTGGGAGAAGGTTTGGTGTGGAAGGGATGGGTGCGTGGGGAATGGGTGTGTGAAATAACGTGGGGAGGAGGGCAGAGGTGGGCAGAGAGAGGCGCGGAGGCAGTGTGGTGGGGCTGGGAGCGAAGGGCCAGGAATCTCGGTCTGTAACCAGGTGGGCTGGGTGGGTGCCACGTGGAGAGGACACTGTGTTTGGAAGGGGAGGGAAGGCAGTGGGTGTGGGGAATGTGTGTAAGGAGAAAGAAACAGGCAAGAACCTGTTGGAGCATGTCCAGAGGAGGGCCACAAAAATGATCCAGGGGATGCAACACCTCCCCTATGAGGACAGGCTGAGAGAGCTGGGGCTTTTCAGCCTGGAGAAGGCTCCGAGGTGACCTGATAGCTGCCTATCAATATCTAAAGGGGGGCTACAAGAAAGAGGGGGACGGACTCTTTAGCAGGGTCTGTGCGGATAGGACAAAGGGAAATGGCTTTAAACTGAAAGAGAGGAACTTTAGGTTAGACTTAAGGAAAATGTTTACTGGAACAGGTTGCCCAGAGAGGTGGTGGAAGCCCTGTCGCTGGAGACATTCAAGGTCAGGCTGGACCAAGCTCTGAGCAACCTCATCGAGCTGTAGGTGTCCCTGTGCATTGCAGGGGAGTTGGACTAAGTGACTTTTAAAGGTCCCTCCCAACTCTAAAGGTTCTATGATTCTAAGAAACATGGGAAGGGGCTTTACACAGGACCATAGTGGTCGAACAAGGCACTTGAGGGGTTGTGTGGCTGCAGGGAGGGAAGAGGTGTTGTGGGAAGGGCAGCACTGCGTGGTGGAGCTGGAGGGTTCGTGGTGTGGAGTTTTTCTGGATGTTGTCTGGTGCTGTTCCCATCTTCTTTGGATCTTCCATCTCAGGGCGCTGGTGTTACGCTTCTTTCCAAGCTTATAAGTAACTCTTACATCCTCCACTTTTTCTTGTAGTGCTGTGGAGACTGCGTTTTTAAGGGCTTCTACAGCTTTTTGCCTCCCACCCAAAATTTTGCAGGACAGATGGCATGCGAGCTGCAGCTCATTTTGGGAGCTATAAAAATATCAAGAAGGAAATAGAGATCTGCACCATGCTGAGGCTCTTTCTTCCTCTGGCTGAACTGTACAATAGTTTCCTAAGTTTCTCTAAGGGACTTTTTCCCTTTTTTGCACATTGTGGGATGCTGTAGTTGACGACTCCTTTTCAGTGGTTAGTGTACTCGTTCCCTGGTGTTGGATAGGTCGTTACCTATTATATTGTTACACTGAAGAATAATTCTAGCAGCCATGAAGAGTGCACTTATCTGTGAGGATAGGAGGGTGTGTAAAAGTGAAAACCTAATTGGAGCACGTTGTAATGCTCATGGTGGCTTTATCTGGCTGGCACAGGATGTGGCAAGAGATTCTTTGTGTGTTAGTTCTGCAGTCTTGTAGCACTTAACAAGTTCCTATGTGCATTAATGTCTTTATTTTGGTGAAGACTGAAAATAACAGGACTTCCAGGACAATGCTGCTTGTAGATTTGCCAAGTTAATGTAAGGGTGAGTGAGGGGCCCTATTTCGTGCAGTAAATACATTAAGGAAGTTTGGATGTGGCTAATAGATGCTAGTATAATTCTTACGTTCCAAGACAGATGCTTCTGTCGTGTTGTAAACAATTTTTTTCTGATTTTAAATTCAGTAATACGTGCCAATCTGAAAAGATGTATTTGAGCTGTACCAACGGTGTCTTGGTGATACACACTTGTCTGTTGTGGTAGTATGACACTGATTTAAGTCCTTGGGAATGGGGAGAAAAATCCTTTCCAATATAAGCAAGACAATTCATCCCTCTGTGTCCTGTCTTGTCTGAATAATTTCCAGTGGAGCGTATATTTCATTTCTGCAAATACATAATTTCTGACTTAAAGCAACGTCTTCTCGTAAGCTACAGCTTTCAGCGATTCTTCTGATTACATAAACAAGTTTCCATCAAAGTTACCTGTCTTTAACACTTTTTCCTGTCGTCTTTGTAGGCTTTTTAGCTCTGTGGCTCTGAAGGATCCCCTCAGTATGAAGTGCCTTTGGCTAAGTCTCCTAGCACTGCAGTCTGATGCTCACAGGCAGCCCAGCTGTGTTGTGGTGTCAGAGGTGCCCGGCGATTGCTTCTGAGCCCCTTGCTCCTGGTCAGTAGGGGTGGGTGACTCAGGGACCGCTGTGCAGGTTTTGTGAGGTGTGAGGAACGTCAGGTTCTTTGGTGCAGAGCCGGGAGCTGAATGGGGCCCCTGATCTCTGAGAAGTTTGGATTTCTGGGTTGTGCAACAAATCTCATGAGATTCCCAAACTCTTCCTTGCTTTATGAGAGCTTCTGTTTGTGTGCTAATATGTGTACAATAGCTATAGATGTCTTTATTCATTATTTATTTTCATCAAAAAGAAGTAGAAGGGCATGGAAAGCACTGCAATATTGTTAGTGGCTTCTCTTTGGTATACCTAGCAAAATCTTTTATTTTGCCAAACTGCGCTAAGGATTCAAAATCTTGCCTTTGTTTGCTGAAGGAGGAAAGAGTCCTGTGCTTCTGTATATTAATGCAAAACAGTCTGCATCATGCCAAGTTCTTGATAGTAAGCCCAGCAGCCTCAGTGCGACACATGGGAAATCCCTTCTTTTGTTCTGGAAGGGTTAGAAGAAGGTGTGGGCTCACAGTTACATTTTCACAGGCAGTGTTTCAGTTTGGATGTCAGCGTGCCTGGCATGGGAAGCCACAGCCTCAGTGCTGATGCCTTTTTCAGAGGATTGGTATGGCCAGTGTGTTCCAGTGTGGGTGTGTGTCTGTGTCTTTCGTTGTTCTGACAGTTCTAACAACTGAACTCCGAACTGAGAAAGTGAGCTAAACAACTGGACTGAGAAAGTGAGAACTTGTGCTGGGCTTTGAGTGAGAGATCTTGCTTAGCTGCGGAAGGAAAGTTTGGGGAAATGCAGTTGGGCAAAAGGGCAGAAGCAGCGAAGGACAAAATAGGTGGATGTGGATGTACAGGTAAATATGGGGGAAGAATGTGTTCTGGCAAGGTGAAGTCATGCGTTGCAGATCTTCTGGAGCTTTCTAAAGAAGTCAGTAAATATTTGGAGAAAGCAGATTGTTGGATTTGCAAAATGATGTCCTTACAGAGCAGGGTAACTACTTAAACAGTAAGAAACATCGACAGCATAAATAATAATTCTCTTGAAGGAAGTAGCAGTGAAGTTCCACAGATACTTGGGCTGTCTGATGATCTGGAAAACAGGTGCATGGTGTGTTAATGAAATTTGCTGGTAACAGTAAGTTATTTGGGGGTAGTAAAGACAGTGCAGGACAAGGACATGTTGCTGTTAGTAGTCTGGGTAGTAGAGTAGCATTTGGGATTAAGAGTTGCAGTGATGGTTAGGATTGTTTTTTTCCTCCTTGCATGGAATGATGGAGTTTGGACTGGTTAGTATAACTTAAGAAGTCCTTATGTCTCAGTGAATAAGTCTATAAAATCATTATGTCAATATTCATTCACAGTACTAAGAAAAAAAGATGCAGCAAAAGAGCTTCCAAAACCAATGGAGCAACAAGCAAACAAACAAAAAACAAATGGTGTGTCAGGGTAATGTTAGAAGTTTTCAGGAAAAGAATAAGACACTGCATGTCACAATTACGTATCCACAGCCCTGTTGGCAACTTAAATACCATAAGCAGTTCTGATCTGTTCCTCTTTTCTTCCCTATCCTCAAGAGAATGTCCAATAGAGCTGGAGAAAATGGAGAGGGAGATGAGGTGATCAAGAGAGGGGTTTCTTGAAGAGCTCCTCAGTGAGAAATGACTGAAATATACTCAGCCTCTTCAGCCTGGAGCAGAGATGATTGAGTGGGGACATGGTAGAGGTCTGTGAATACCATACAATATAGTGGTCACAATGAGCAATTGTTCAGTACTACATAATGCAAAAACTAGGGAGCACTAAAAGAGCTACCAGCTGGCTTTTTTTAAAGGTAGCAAGTAGGATGCTCGGAAGCAGCAAGAGTTATGGGTTGGTTTTTTTTACCCTTTTTTTTTCTGCCGCGATAAAACCCACATTTCATTAAATTGTGAATCTTAAGTTGTGAATGTTAAAAATTTGCATGGATTCAGAAAGCGTTAAACAAACAGAACAGAAATGTGGCATGGCTACTAGAAAACAGATGCTGTTTCTGAGTTAGAAAATTCTTCTGTCTTGAATCTGTAGAATCTGGATGATTACATGAGATGTATCATGACAGAGTTTGCACTTACGTTCTGTGCTGTCTTATAGACGTGTACTTAATGATCATTGCTATTCAGATGCAGGATACTCGACTAGATAGACCTTTGGTCTGATTTAGCACAGCTATTCTGAGTTTTCAGAGGAAGACTGTGTTCTTTCTGAGCGATACAAAGATAAAAAGACTTTGACCATTCTTTTAAAACTTGTCCAAGAATCTGAGGGCTTTGGTTTTGCAGTGTAAAGGTAGATGTTCCCTAAGTATTAATAGTGGTTTCTTTCAGCTTGTGTTTTGGGAAGTGATGAATACAAAACTCCTGACATTGTATAGGCAGGGTCTGTCTTTAAAGTGATTAATGAAGTCTTCTGATCCTCTTGTGAGAAGTCAGTAGTAGAAATATTTAGGAGAAGGTTTGTGATCAGGTATCCAGAAATCCTGACTGCAAGACAAAGATTTAGAGTAAGGTTTATCAAGTTGCATATGCAATAGATTGACCATGAAATCTTCCCTGGTGGCAACTGGGTTATATAAAATGAGATGTTGTGCATTTATAAATACACAAAGAGGGAGCTAGACTGTGCCAGTCCTGATGAGATACCCTTTGGAGATGGGCCTGACCTGTCTGTCTCAGCATAATGTTCTCTTCGAGACCGTGGCTCTGCATTGCCATGGTCATGATGGAAAAGGAAAGTAAGATTGCAGGTTAGCCTAATCCCACAATTCTTGTAACCTCTTCATGCTCTAGAAGGGGGGACAATGTCTGTCTGTCTATTATGTTCTGGTAGGAAAATCCTCAGAAAGCGCAGGCATGTGAAACGTTTGATAAGCCCCGTACTGTTCCAGCTAGTTGCTCTTCTTAATTCTGTTGCAAGTGGTCACAACAATGTAAGAATCTAAGTCTCAGCACATGGACATGTTATTCTGTTGAAACTTGTGAAGGCCATGCACGAATGTGGCATTCTTGAACTTGGTTAAACTTTTCGAGAGTTGTCAGGCACTAGTGGAAGAGAGTTGTCATGCACGTTTGAGCTCCAAGGAACTGTTACTTGCACAGAAAATGTTTGGGGCATGTGGTTTTCCTACTACATGAATGTAATTTTGAAGACTAGCCATCCGCTGTAGAATTGATAGCCAGTTCAGACTCTCACAAAATAGTCCAAAAGATTGTTCTCTGTGTCTTTGTACCAAATTTGTGGAGTGTTTGAATTTAAATTCCTCACTTATTTTAATTGAAATTAATGTAATCTGTTTTTTCTTCATACCCAAGCTCCCAACAGACTCCTATCAGCCATGGCATTTGAACGCATCCCAGCAGTGAATTACAGCAATTCAGTGTCTTAGAATGAGCTGCATTTCTACCTCTTTGTTACCCTGTGACTGCGTACTGGAAAAAGGAGTTCTGCTGAGCCCTTGTCTGGTCTGCAAAGATTTGATGGCTGCTGCTTTTGTGGAAAGGCAAAATGTTAGTTGTGCTCTGTGGTTGAAGGCAGTGCATCCTCTGATCATTCTTTTACCACGTCTGAATAGGAATACCTCAGTCTTGTGGTACTCATTGAGAGAAACTGTTTTCTCAAGTATTTTCCCTAAGGCTGACAGGAAGAATAAGCACAAAAGTGAAGAGAATGAAGGGAGGAAAGCTCAACTTGATGCGGACTTTGATAGTCCAGATCTCTCGTCAGGTTTTTCTTTAAAGATGAGAAAGTGGAAGTGTGGGGCTTCAATCTCGCACTAATCAAAGGAGACAAAAGCAGCTCTGAGAGAGCTGATGTGCAGGTGGTGCAGGGACAAGCTGGAAGATGTAACCAAGAAAATACAGCACAGGGAAATGGCACTGCAAAGCGTGCTGAGCTTGTGATCCTGAAAGATACCACGTCTGGGGGAGCTCAGTTTCTTTTGTTCCAGGAAAGGTCTTTAAATGCTTGGTAATTAATTGAGAGGAATAGCATCTGATAAGCTGCTTTGAAGCCAGCCGTAAGGCAGTCTGGAAATCTGTCTTTTGGAAATCTCTTGAGTCTGTGCGTGCGTGCAGTGAGAGCTGTCTGCTTCCAGAGTGCTGCAGGGTCTTACTGGCTCTGACTAGCTTCTGCCTGGGGCCAGGCCTGCCCACGGCCCCACTAAGCCCACCCAGAGGCTGGTGTTCTGGCCTGCACTCAGTCTGTCCTTTGGGCCCAGCTCGACTGTCCTCGGGCTGTGTTTGACCTTGCTTCTCCTCACTGGGTCTGATCCTGGCCCTCAGCCACAGGCCAGTGTCCTGCCTGGCTTCAGCTCACAGCGAAGAGCCTGATCCCGTGGGTTGGGGCTGCCCCTAGGCTCCTACCAAGTTTGTGGTCATATCTCTAGTAAAAATTTAAATCAGAATAATTTCCCATATGCTTTTAACTAGTTCTTAGTATTGTCTTCTCTAACCAGCTGCCTATTTTTACAAAACTTAGGGAAACTTCATATTTTTCAGACCTCTACCCTCATTTCTGTTAAGAGGAAGATCTAGGCTTTGCTTTATCTTGTTCATTTGACATCAGGCCTAGTCAAGGTCACTGGGGAGTTGTGTGAAGAAAGGACTGTGTTACTCAGATGTTAATGGCTGAAAAAAAGTTCCCTGGCAGGTAATGGGGATAGTGGTGTTTCTGATTGTTTTTATCCTGACCTGCTCTTTCCAAGTGGGGTAGTTCATAGCAGCAGGAAGTGAGATCATATGTCCCTTTAGACACAGTCATTTTGGTGACAGATCTGTGGGATGGAGGAGACAAGTTGATGGAGCTAGGAGCATTTTCCAACTCCCAATAAGGATAAAACACCCTGCAGGACTTAAATGCTTGTTGTGGAAAGCCTCAATATGGGCTTTTATGGGGTGATTGGAGGCTGGCCACCAAAACGGAGTTCTTGCCCCACAGGACTTAACCTGCATTCGGCATCCGAGATGAATGCACATCGCCAGCACCTCTGTGAGATTGAGCAGCATGACTCTCTTGAGTCAGGCTCACCATCTTACTGTTGATTATTTAGGATTTTTGTTTGTTTTGGTGGCTTTTGATTAAAAGTACATAATAAACAAAATTAAAAATGCATTTGTTTGAGATGTACAATAACTGGTGAGAATTCAAGTCTTTTAACTTGTTCTTATGTAATGACTAAGCCAGGAGGCTTTAGGAGAGTGACAACTGTAGAGGCTTTCATGGGAATGGAAGGGGCATTGACAGCATCAGCCCAACTTCAGAATTGAGTCAGGATCAAGTGAAGCTCATGGCTGTTGTGCAGCATCCACGTGTAAGATTCTCTATCACACTGTACATGAAACTGTAGGATACTAAATGGAGGCTGATGGGAAGAAGTATCACTCTGTGGGAAGTAATTTCTTACTTTTGTTCAAAGGGTGAAATGACAATTGTGAGCCAGTAATGCTGAACAAACTAGCAAGTGTTTGAACTTCTGTTACAAAAAGTTCCACAGTGTTTGTCAGTAGGCCTTCTCAAATATTACAGTATCCAGGAAGAGTTTCTTCCTGCTAATCCCTTGTCTTTGTTATTGTTGCAAGTAAATTGTAACTTACTTGCAGTGACCCATTTACGCTGCTCTAAACTGTGAATGCTGACTCCTACTCAGTGCCCCTTGACAGAAGTAGTGTAGCTTACAGTTCTGTTTAGCTGTGGTATGTTCCATTTTTCACTTGTTTGTATAGAAGCTTACTGTAAGGTTCTGTATACACTACTACTTTTTTTTTTTTTATGTCTAGGAGTGTGAGCTACATTGACCTCAAACGCAGACCATAACTGCAGTTTGACTTGATCAAAGTATTTGAGTCTGTGAGGGTTTGTGGAAATGAAGTATGTTGAACAGTGGAAGGAAGAGGGACTAGATACAGGGAGGAAAATGCTTTCATAAAACTGAAGCTAAGCTTATTAGTTATTCACCTTCTATACTTTTTTTCCTCTAGAACTTGGTAGGGAGGACTAACACAGTGAGACAGTTGATAAAGAGGATGGCTTCCATATTTGTATCAGATTCTGTGTTTTTGACTGGTGAGTTATGCACAGTAGAGGATTGTCATGTATTTTTCAGTCTTACAGAGGTGATAGGATTAGGTGCTTTGTTTTTAATTGGTTGTTGTTAATGAGTTTTCAGGTAAGATATATTGATAGACAACGTCCTGACATGTTACTTACAGTGCACCCTCGAGTCGTGAAGTGCGTTCCAACAGTAACACATGCACTAAACTTGAAATAAAACCACTAGGGTCTGACAATAAAAATGCCAGCAAAATTCCTCTTAGATGTAGTCCATATTTCTAGAGGTGATACAAATTTATGGTTACTATTAAATTATGTGGAGTGGTCATGATGCAGTTTGCAAAACAGATGACAGTATGGATATTACGGGGTTTGCAGACCTTGCTGGAAGTTCAGAAGAGTGTTTACCTGTTTCAGTTTGTGCTAGGTTTTCACTTTCCTGATTGCAAAATTACTTAATCACCTTGTGTTGGGAAGGAAGGGGTGAAACATATCTGCTTCATGAAGAAATTATGTTTCAGTGAGATGAGCTGTATCACTTCTTGCTTCTCTTCTGAAGTCCTCAAGGTGGCAATCTTGCATCAGAGCTAAGTGTATCGAGTTGTTTTTTTTTTTTTTCCCCCCAGCCTGAGTCTTTCATATGCTGTCCTTGTGATGGCAACAAACGCTTGCTTGAAGTGCTGCAGAGGATACTGCTGTCAGCTGTGTAAATGCTGACTCTTGCACATAACCTGGACACAGACTGTCTTTCATAGACTTGTGTAGTCTTAAATTCGGGCAAGGTGGATGCAACAGTACATTTATCTCTTGGGTTGGTAGCTGTGAAAATAAGCACATAGGTAACTAGCTATCATGGACTAGATTAAAAGTTGGTCTGTATATGCAGCAGCAGCATTTCAGCATGGTTTGATGCATGCATGCAGGCCTGTTAACTTCCTGTGAAAAGGGCTGAGAAAACAATTCTTCTGGTCATAGTAGTTTAGTGTGTTCAGAAGACTTTAATTGCATCATTTTTCTATTATAGGCATGAATTGTAATGGAACACTGACCTGCTCTCCTTTTGATTTTTACGATACAACTTTAATGGGAAGCTCATTAATTTTTTATGTTAGAGTACGGAGCCTGCCCTGGCTAGGAAACAGTTGATGTGATGCAGTCTGCATTGTTTACAGATTTTATGTCGGGTCTGTAAATACGTGAGTTTTTAACTGAAGCTTTTTCTCCTTTCATGTGCAGAAGAAAGGGCTGAAGTTTTTCGGTTTTAATTTTGCAGGGAAGGATTTTGGTAGCCCTGGTCTTAGCAAACGGTGGATGCACTTCAGTTCCACTTGCAAGCAGCTTCATTCCCAGTCTTCACTTCCTCTTTCATTTAGAGGAAACAGAATCCATAACACAGGGACTGGTGGTATTTCTTCTTCAGGTGGAACTCGGTGTGTCGGTGACTCTCAAAGTGGCCCTTTTGCTGCAGATGGGCTGAGTGGCTGCTCAGTGCTGTTCCTGCTGTCAACTTTTCGTTGCCTTTCAAGGTTATCACAGACTTCAACTTTTGCTTGCTCCTTTTATTTCTTGAGGACCTTTTTTTTTTTTTTTCTTGTAGAGAAGCTGAGTGATGTGTATTGTTGGAGAGTCAGTGGAGCAAAACAGAAATGGCCAAGGTGCCAGGGTCTGACCATGCGTACAGCAGCGGTGCCCAACTGCACGGGGAGCAGATGTGGGGATGGCAGCTCTTAGCTGCTGAGGAAGCAAGCATGGTGCTCCAGCATTGCAGTGATCTCAGAGAGGTAGCATGCTTTGGGTTGAAAGGGACATCTAAAGATCATCTACTCCAAACCCCCTGCTGTAGGTGGGGGGTTTTGAGCTGGCTCTGGACCTGTCTGAGCTTTGCCCAAGTGTCATCAAATTTCCAGGTATATGACCTCCATCATCCTTGATCCTCCTCATCTTGTGTCTCAGGGCACTGTTTCCTGCTGAAAGAACCACAAAAAATTGAGCAGCTGTACAGCTGAGCTGCCTCAGACATCTCTCCACACCTTGGTTGTCCAAGCCGAAGTGGTCAGACTCAATGATCCTTGTAGGCCGCTTCCAACTCAACTATTCTAATTCAAAACTTCCAAAGTGTCCAAAGCTATTTGGAAGAGGAAGCGAGGCTTCAGTGAAGGAAAGCTTGAAAGTTTTATTTTCCAGAAATAACCAGTAGACAATGACGTGCCTTGGGAGGCACCACCTCCCTGAGGAGAGTGTTGGAGTTGGCTTGGGGAAATGTTAGTGTTAACGTTGCAGATTTGGCAGGCGGTACTTGCAGACACCAAATACTTTTCGGATGTGATTTTTTTTTTTCTGTCTTGAAAGCTGAATGTGAAAAACCAAAAGCCTGTTTAATTCGCTTCTGAAGCTGTAGAGGGAAAAATAGAAAAGGTCAAGAAATGTAAAAATTTCAGTTAAGCTGGAATGTTGATTTGGTTGTGCCTAGCAATTGCTGTTCCTTTTCTTTGTACTTCTTAAATGACTAGCTTTGTAGTTTTTTTATCTTTAAATGAATTTGATGATTTCACAGAGTTTCTAGGGTTTTTTTTTTTTTTTATAGTTTCTCTTTTTATTACCCAGCTGTACAGTTGTGTTAATGAGTTTGGTTTGCATTCTCCTTGTAAAGATTAAAGCTGATGGTGGGGCTTCACAGTCAGTGGGAACATTAGTTTGCAGTTTGAGGGGGTAAGCCCTCACCAGGCTACTTCTCTGGCGGTTCTCAAAGCCAAGTGCTAACTTGATCTGTACAGTATTTCCAGTCAGCTGTCTGAGAAATGGACACCTCAGTTCTGATAGCAAAGCTTGTCCTTCAGAGTGCTCCGTTGGTGTCTGCTATGGACTCTGTAGCTTTGAGAGAAGTGACTTTTAGACAAGATATTAAATTGTGCATAATGAAAAGGAATGAAAGTATTGCTGAAATCTCATCTCAGTTGTCTTTTTTGCGCTCGTTCTGGATTTTAGCTTGAATAAGTTTTTTGTTAATAGCATGTTATCAACGCTACGCTTGTTTTAGCATCTGCTTTTTATTAGTAGCATGGAAGCCTGTAAAAGAGCAGTGCAGCAGTTCTGACAACGATAGTCAATAGAGTTCAATATTTTTGTGTATTCAAAGAGGACTGGCTAAGTGTCCTGAGCCTTTGTGGCCAGGAGGAGGCAATCACCCGGAGTGCCCTTGCCCAACTCCTGCCCGCAGCTCTCACGGTGCTGGGTGTGCTCACCGGGCTGTAAGTCAGACCTGAGAGAGAGCCCATCATCAAGCAAGCATGGCAACAAAAGAAAAAAAGTGGGAGAGTAAGAAAGAGAATTTCTGAAGTTAGATTTGTTGCTGAGGAAGATTAATACTATTGTCACCGTGTCTATCTTTTTGCCAGCTAAATATTATTAATTGTACACCAAAACCAGTGCGAGTGCTGGAGTAATGTGGTAATCTCTGTTTTGCCTGATCAGTTTGTTTTGGATTGCTTGTGGAAAGAAGAGATGGTATCTGTAAGGGTGGCAAGGAGACATTGCTGTCTGTCACAGTGTGGAGTAAGGCTGGGGTTGGAGGCTTTACCTCTGTACCCAGTGAGGAGGTCACCATTGAATGTTTTCCTCTCTAATTAGGATGTTGAAGTACTTCAGCTGTAGGGCACTTAGGTGAGAGCTTCTGATTATTGTTTGTTGAAAGGATCTGTTAATGAAGTGATGGTGAAGTCAGTTTCTGTTGTGGATGGCACTGCAAACCTAATTTAAAGGTTGTATGGAAAAATAAGCTTGGAAGACTTGCAGATGGTTCTACCAGAATATTAGGTTTTCTGTTTTTTCTCAGCAAGATATTTATTAAGTACAGCTGAGAGAGACTAGCTGTGAAAATCTAGTAAGAGTGAAGTTGTTTAGGCCACAGTTTCTTGTATCTTGGGCCTGCTCTGGAGGTACCTTCCCCAGGTGTGTGACAGAAGTGCCCTGAAGTGCTTGCAAGTGGTTCTCCATGCCTTGGTGTGATTCTGTCCCAAAGCCATAGTTGTTTGTTCCAGAGAAATGCTGTAAAATGAGAAAACATAGCTACAAGAGCTTGAGGAAGGCTGTAGGCATGGTAGGAAACAAGATGATTTTGCTTCCTATTCTGAAGTGCAGACTGAAGTCCAATTACCACCAAATTACTGCTTTTCAATCCTTTGCAATTTAGCTTTTTGGTCTTGCTGTTAAGCTGATAGATTGTAGTATCCTGCTTGGAGTAGCCTGATTATTTTTTGAAAAAACTTTCTGCTTTGGTGAGAGACTATTTCTGTCCTCAGTAGCTTAATTCCCTGCTCTGCAAGATTCGTTTGCATGAGTAGCTCCATTGACTCCCAGAGGACTCTGCATTCAGACTCCTCAGTGTTGGCACGGATGCATAAAGCAGCCTCTAGTTTGTGCTCATTCACAAGGCAGACTTATTTTAGTCTGCAACCTTTCAGGCTGTAAACGTAGCAGTTCCACACTTGCACTTTTTGTAGCCTAAGCTTCTCTGTGTGTGTCTAATGTTAAACTGAAGTTATTTTAAAGTATGTTATGTCTATAGTAGCCAACGCTCTCATTACTGAATGTTAACCATGCTTTTATGTTCTGTAGTGCCAGTGATCAGCTATTAAAAGTCTGTATTGAGTGTTCTTCAGACAAAAAATGTGATTAACCATTTATGTTTTTCTTCAAGGAATATTTTATAAAACTGATTTTCATTTTATGCTCAAAATAAGGATGTGACATGTTTTAACTTGGAGCTGAGACTGGGGAGATCCTGAGGAGAAACCAGGTTGCACAGGGTTTGCACTGTCTTACGCCCTTCAAGAACTCTACAGTGCCCTCCTTACTGTAATTTAGCATGTTGTAAAGTATACAGATACTGAGTACAGTGACAGTTTTCATTTAGTGTTTAATTCAGTTCTTGCATTTGACGTGTCTTTTTTTTCCTCCTTAATAGGTCCAGGCAAAACACCGACTTTAGGAGGAGGATTCCATGCGAATCTGGGAAAGGAGTCACGAGCACAAACTCTACAGAATGGTACTTGCAAGCTTTAATCCTATTGAAGTGACTTTTTTTCAATTAACATGATTGATTGCAATTAATTTGTAGTTTTGAATGTGACCTCAAAACCTTGGCAGGCCACTTGCTACTCGGTAGAGAAGCGGGCCTAGTGCGGATTTTACATTGTGCTCTCATTTGGTTGCCATACCTGATTGATGAGGTCAGGGAGCTGGCTGACAAGGGGTAATGGCACCTTCCAGTACTGTCAGAGTTTAAAAGGGCTTTTTCAAGGTTGATGTGCCTATTGAACTTTGTTTACTTACTGTGGCTTTTTGTTTTCTCAAATTACAGGGTTCTTGGGGTGCTTTATGCGTGTTTATTTTTAGGTATAATTGTTGCAAGTGCTTTGTTTTTATATAGTATAAGAGTGAGATAACATATATAGTAATCACTTACACAAAGTAATACACATACATAGTAATCACGTTCTTAATATGTGACTATTGAACTGCATAATAACTGCATGCACCAGTACAGGCTGGGGGATGCTGGATGACCTGCTGGAGAGGAGCTCTACAGAGAGGGACCTGGAGGTCCTGGTAGACGACAGGTTGGCCATGAGCCAGCAGTGTGCCCTGGTGGCTAAGAAGGCCAATGGGATCCTAGGGTGCATTAAAAAGAGTATTGCCAGCAGGTCGAGGGAGGTGATCCTCCCCCTCTACTCTGCCCTGGTCAGGCCTCAGCCGGAATACTGTGTCCAGTTCTGGGCTCCCCTGTATAAGAAAGGCAGGGACCTCCTGGAAAGAGTCCAGCGGAGGGCCACAAAGATGATCAAGGGCCTGGAGCATCTCCCCTATGAGGAGAGGCTCAGTAAGCTGGGTCTGTTCAGCCTGGAGAAAAGAAGGCTGAGAGGGGACCTGATCCATGTTTATAAGTATCTTCGTTGCGGGAGGCAAATGGAGGTGGGGAACCTCTTTTCGGTGGTCAGTGGGGACAGGACAAGGGGCANTCTGTGAACAAAGAGGAGAAAAATGGTGAAAAGATTTGGGTCCAGAGAAAGTATATGTTCTCATTACATGCTGTACATTTTGAGATCTTCCTAATGAACAATCTTTAAAGAGAATGAATAAAACCAGCTTTTATTCCAGAAATGGTCTTTCAGTTTCATTTGCTGTTGCTCATACCAATGGACAGGAGTTGTCATTTTTTGGCTTATTAATACTCTTGTCTCATGACTCCTGGAGATGACAGCTGATGGACTGTCATATCAAAGACTCAGGAGCTGATGTGTAATCAACCAAGGGATGTAGGTAGGTTTTACTGATGTGCTGCTCATTTTAAGGGGTGTTTTAAATAAAGGCATTTTCTTCAAGTCTTATACATGCAACTAAAACACAGAAAATATTGGCTAAAACAGAAAATATTGGCTGATATTGTCTGCATAGATATTGAAAGGATAAGATTGATCTGATATCTGCATAGTTATAGAAAGGGTAGGATTGATCTGTGCGATTGAAATATACCCAGATTGCTTTGATCAGCATTATGCAGCTGATTTATATACAGACTCTTCAGCTGTTTGTACCAAACAGTATCAAGCCCTGCTTGTTTGACAGAGTAAATATCACACTTTGTGAGCGCATCTCAGTGTCATGTCCAAAGTTACTATCTTAGGATTTCAGAAAATGTCTGTATAAACTATATTAGTGGAAGAAAGCCACTAGAATACCTTTTACAGTTTTAGAGTTGTCACCTGATGAAGGTACTTCAATCATAGCTGTAGTTTTGCACAGGTATTTTAATAATCGTCTGGTTGTGCATAGGAACTGCTCATTCCTTGGTTGTAGAGAAATAAAATGCTAAGGGGAGGAAATACTGTTGTCGTCTTGGAGTGTTGGAATCATTTAAAAGCACGTTTTAGTAATTGAAGTTAAACAAAACCTAGGCATTATTCTGGAAGCTAAACTTCTTTCCTGGCTGAACTTTTGCTGGGGAATATGTCTGAGCATCTTCCATCCCTGCAGCTTTTGTGTGTGCTGGACTTGTCAGGATCCCCTAGTTATACACAATGATCTTGGCTAAAGTCTACCAGCAGCATGGGAAAGAAATTATGGTTGTTTGAAATGAAATTGTCTCCCCAGGCAGTTCTGAAAGAGGGAAATAATTTGTCTTTTTAGCTATACCTGTCTGAGGCTCTTTACAGTTTTTTTTCCTTTCGTAGCTATCCTTTACATTTAAAAAAGACAACAACAAAGGCATTTGGTCTTTGATTTGTGTAGCCAACCTGATTTGTCACACTGCCAATCCATCTGAGAAAGTTTCTTCAATGAGCTAAGCAGTGTTGTTGCTTAGTCCCAGGCATCACAACAACAGCTGCAATTTCAGGTAGAGCAATTGGTGTTTGAAAGCCCTTCTTTCTGCTGCTTGATAATGAGCTCATTGTCTGCTGCATTTAATCACATTTTTAGCTTTATATAGTTCTTAATTGCAAATTGAGCTGTGGCAGTGAAATCATAAAATCTCACCCTGTCGCTGTGTGCCCATGATCATGTTTTGTTTTTTTTTCCTTAATTATGTTAATATCCATTGTATTTACACTGGAAAGTGTAGCGAGGTAAATGAACTTACTGTATATTTCTAAAAGAAAACGTGTGAGGTTGTTCTTCGAGTGAAGCTGAAGCACACTGATAGATTAAAAACAAACAACGGAGCGCTGTGCTGTTGAGAAGAATTGCTGTGCTAATTATTTATTTGCTGGTACTCCTGTGTTTGCATTGCCAGTTACCGAGCTGCAGAAGAAGGGCTGAGATGAGCTGCTCTCAGGATAGGATGCAGCACAGCTCATGAGCACCTTTCCCATAGCTTCCTGGAGGTCTGTTCCTTGCTGATGGGCTTAGGTCAAGGCTATAGGTCAGGATATACACACGCTGTTTTCTCCCATGCAGCACTCAGTGTAGGTCACTGCTGAAGGGAAGAACCAGCCCGGGTGGAAAGCAGCGATGGGCGGCGGAGCTCCGGAGGCCGTCCCCAGCATCTGAGAGCAGCTGGGAGCGCGCGTGTGTGGTCTGGGAGTGCTGGCAGGTCTCTGAGCACTCTGCTCTGCTTGCCAGCAACCTGCGAGCTCGACATGAGCTGGGGAAAAGTCCAGCAGCGAAGCAGGAACTTGTTGTTTAAAAAAAAAAAAAA
>WBMW01000242.1:166882-219580 GCA_013396635.1 Penelope pileata
CCCCCTTGCTTTCCCTTCCTCCCCCGTGTAGTTTGGGCCAAATTCTTCCCGTTTGTAATGTCTGTCTTTTCAGGGGAGGTGAAAGGGAGGTGGTTTGGCCTCGCTGTCTCTTATTTAGTCACAAGTAAAGCAGCTGGGGTTGGCTGAATGTACGATGCTGCTGGGTTTTGAGGCTTGTAATTAAAAGGCATTTAGAATTAGATGGAAAACAGTTTTTCATTAGAATACCTAAAGTAGAAATTCATACAAATTTTTTTCTTTTCTTTCCTTCTGAAGTGAAGAAATGCCGAAGTAAAAAAAAATAAAAAAATAAAAAAATAAAAAAATCTCCCAACAACTGCTGAAGACTTGTACACTCTTCTGCAAAACCCTTATTTTGTGCACTGGTATTTACACGTATGCTCTCAGCAAAGCCAAGGGCAAACCCTGCAGGTTTTACAGTTTCCAGGTGTGTAAGGATGGCTGATGCTCAGAGCTGCTCTCCCTGCCACATGTGCCTCTGCTGTATTTTTTCCTCGCTGTTTATCATGTGGTGGTACACGGCAGTTTGTATTCTCTGCCTTTTTGTACTGAACCAGCTGATGTTTGTGGGTGTTCAGTTAGGAATTGGCTGCAGTTATAAAAATGGGAGTCTTGTTTATGCTCGTTAAAATGTGTGCAGGGAAGACCTAATGCTGTTGTTTGTTCATTACCAGTTTGATTTCCAGCGTGCTGTACCGTGCTAATTGAGCATGTGAAGCTCCGCACGTTCGTCAGTCTCAGGCCCACAAAATGGTTCATCTCTCTTCATACAGAGCTCACTTTTTGCTGAAAGATCCTGCACATCTGTGAGGTGATAAGAAGAGGTATTTCAGCTCTCTTTTAAAAGGTCTGACAAAATAACCATAGTGCTGCTTCTGTGAGAAGGAAGAGCTATGAATAAAATACTAGCTCGGAGAGGGGACCTTTGACAAGACTTCTTTCTTTGTTGTCTGAGCCTCTTGAAATTGCTGCAGGACTGCCCAACTTTTGTGGGTACTTACGGGGCTGAAATTGAGAGTTCTGTCTCTTTAAATCTGATTTTACAGCTCCGTGCTACATTACATAATCTCTCTAAATAGCTGGTTTATTCTTGCTTCCTTGCAGGCAATCTGCTCTTGCTATATCCATGTCAGATCCGTAGTTACAAGGGAGTTGTTCTTGACTTGGAGCTCTGATACTTTCAATAGTCTTCAGTGGCCAAAAAGAAAAGGGAGAGGGGAAGGAAGGTCAATGGCATGATTATAACTTGAAAGCTTCAGTTGCAATTTCAGTTAAAACTAAGTTTGAAGATTGCAGCTGCATCTAGCTTAATCCAATGTCTGAACTGTTGTGCTGTGTTTTTAATCGTTTCTTTAAATGAATGCGTTTTCCCTTAGTCCTCCTAAATGCCAAAACATAGCTAGCAGTATTTTAATTCTAAAGGAGAAGGCATTTCTGAAGATGTTTTCTAATGCATTTTTGACTGTTTAAATGTAAACTATTTGCTTAATTCTTTAACATTTGTTGTCATCACTGATTTCATAGCTGGTTTATTACAAGTGATTATGAAGTCTCTGCTTCCAACCAGAACTATACAGTGTGAATTAAACTAGAGCACACACGTGAAGAACAGATGTAGCCAAAGAGGAGAAATGGGGAATGCATCTTTATTTAACAAAACTAAAACAAGGGAGCAGGGGATGGTAGAATCATAGGATGATTTAGACTGAAAGACCTCTGAAGGTCTGTGGTCACGGTGGTGTCTTTGAAGCTGCATTAAGCTGCTCAGAGTCCAGTGCAGCTGAGCTTTGAGTACCCGTATGGAGGGATATGATGCAGTCTCCCTGGACAACCTGTTCTTATGCTTGACCACCCTCAGTGAGAAGAATTTTTCCCTTGTATTTAGTGTGATTCTTGCCTCTTGTCAGAGATGCCCAGGAGAAGGACAATTGTCTCCATCTTCTTTGTATCCTCCCACTGAGCAGCTGAAGATGCCCGTAAGACTTCCCCCTTAGCTTCTCTTCTGAAGACTGAACAAATTCAGCTCGGCCTCACGTCATGTGCTCCAGTCTCCTAATCATCTTAACAGCTCGCTGCTGGACTTGCTCCAATATGTCAATGCCTTTCTTGTGTAGAGAAGTCCTGAACTGGACAAAGTACTCTAAATATAGCCTCACAAGCGCTGAATAGGAGATAACAATCACTTCTCTTGACCTGCTGGCAATGCTTTCAATAATGCAGCTCTAGCATGCAGCCCTAGCCTTTATCACTGCCATTAGGTGCTGCAGTCATGTTCATCATTTTGTCTAGGAGGACTCCAGATCCTTTTCTGCGAAGCTGCTCACTAGCCAAACAGTCCCTATCCTGTCCTCTTGCCTGTGATTCTTCTGTTATAGACACAAGAAATATTTGCCTTGTTGAGCAACTGTAATCTGGCTTTGATTTCAATAATGAAACTTCTAATTGAATCTCTGCCATTTTTTGTCCTTCTTGCATTTGTTTCTGTTGTGATACAAGCTAGTCCCAGTCCTCCCATCTCCACCTTCAATTTGTACCTCCATTGCATTTTCTTTTGCCTCTTCAACTCTTCATTGCTTGAAGTTCTCCTTTTCTGGATTTGTCTTGTATCCTCCTTACTTTCTTTATTCACCAAGGCTTTGAGACAGGACTCTTCTTGCCAGACCATTGCTTTGATCTTACCCTCTGATCAGTCTAATGCCTTGTCCCTCTATGAATCCTTTGTTATCACTAGCAAACTTTGTCTGATTCATTTTATTCATCTCTCTGATGTGTCATCTTCGTGCCTCCTTGGGGAGGATGTAGGGCCTCTTCCCCTTTACATTTGGGATGATTTTTCTCCTCTGGTAAACTTCTTTGTTCCTGACATACCTCTTCCATCCAGTCTCATGTCCATGACATCCAGTCTCATGTCATGATTTGTGCTAGGGTGGGATTTAGCTGGCAAATTTTAGATGTCTTTGTGAGCTTGTCATCTTGAATTCCATTCAGGGTCTCTAAGTAGAGACAGATAGTTTCAGGATGTGATTAATTTCACCCAAAAGGAAGTCATATGACTCGTAAGTGCCTGTTTCTCTTCACTCACTGAAAAGAAGGCTAGATAGACTAAGCTCAGATGTTCATCTCTGCTGATAAGAGTGATGAATCCTGTGTTTTGCTGTCTGTGTTTGTGGATCATCTTCTCAACACAGTCTTAACATGGCCAAAACTGAGCTGCTGAATCACATCCCACTGTCCTGCTTTTGCACATTAATGAGGTCAAGCTTCCTCCCTTTGAGTTTACTCACATCTTTCCATCTTTCTGTCTTGTAGGTCCATCCTCTCTGCCAAAACATAGATGGATCTTAGACATAACACTTGCATATGTGTTTCTTGCGCAAATGTCTCTTGACCTTTGCTCTTCCTCTTTGATCAGGATGTACTGCAGAGCCAGGAAAGCAGGCAAGTCGTGACTAGAGATGTTCAGTCTTTGGTACCTTAGCATCTTAATGGAAGAATCTTAAAATGAGTCTTTTTCCGATGTTTGCCCTTTCTCATTTCTGATCACTGTTACTTATCATATAACCTTTCAGCAGGGAATGTTTCTGGTGTGACCAGGCTGCTGTGTTGTGTCTCAGTAGGTATTCCTGGTCCTGTATGTTGATGCAGGCTGTGGTAAGTCACAGAAGTATGGCCCACAGCTCAGATGCTGGAGTCCCTGGTGGCTGACCTTCAGGGTATCTCAATAGCTTGCATACCTTTCTCAGAGCTTCAGAATAATGTATTTCCCCGTAGTTTCCCTGTTACTCTTATGGGAGCATGGGGTTTGATTCAGAGGCATCTGAGGAAGCCAGGCTCCTCCAGTATACAGCTGCTTCTCCAGCAAGCACATGGAGGATCTTTCTCAGATGGCTTTAGAGACCCTGTGTTCCATGGTCTCCAGTTACTTCAGACCAGTCAGGTTCATCAGCTGATCTGGGACAACCTTTTGGGTAGGTAGTGATTGGTTACTTCCTACTTGAGTTTAGATCTGAAAAATGTTAAGCGTTGACTGCCTTTGAATGTGTTTTGATAGAGAGTGATGAATGAAGTAGCTATCTGAGGTGTTGTCAGGGCTTTTGCCACACTGCTTTGTCCTCCCAAGGCTTCCAGTGAGGAGGGGCTGGGATCCTGTAAGTAAAGCATAGAGGATCTGCTGGAGGTACTGTAATGGCAGGATGTTGCCATGAGAATGATAAACAGCTTAAAATGTTGAGCACAGCACCCCAGCCAGTTGAAATACATGAATCAAACTTTACTTGTCTTCCTTACTCTGTTCTGGTATTTGCTTGCCCGCAGAAAGGAAAAATTAGAAAAGAGATCTCCAGAATCTGTTGGGAGGTATTGATTTCATCCATATGTGGACTCGGGACAATCTCTGTTGTTACTTTATTTCTCTTGATTGTGAAGATTGTTCCTGAAATTGAGAAGAAGTAAAAAAATTAGTCTTAAACGAGTTAACAGATGCCTCCTATTGTCTTAACTAAAAACAAAACCCCCTTGGTGTTCAGCTGCTTGGAGTTAGCCTGGCTGAGGCTGGAGTTAAAGGCGTCTTTCATGATTCTTTTGCTCTGTCTCCTCTCCTGTCTCTGTTCTGTCTCTTTGTTTGTGAGCTGGCTGTGGGCAAGGAGACTGTTGTGCCAGGGAAGCACAAATCTCTGCTTCTTTATGTCAAACAGAGGAAGAAATGCTTTCTAAAACTACGCACACTAGTGAAATTTTGTACTTGGGTGTTAAGATTTTGTTGTCTCACATCTTTATTTTCCATGCTAACTTTGGCAGTTTCTGTGTGACATAGAGTAGGACAATACATATCACATTCATGGGATCCATTGACAGAGATTTATCTCCCTGCAGCCTTGTGTAGGTAATTGGAACCTGTCATTTCTCTTGAGAGCAATCCCTTAAGTAAAGACGGTTTATCTAGCGGGCTAATGTTTTTTAAAGCATTCCCTTTTTATAGCACCATTCACAAGGAGATGAGCTTGGATATTAATAGCCCTAGCTTCCTACTTGCACGCTGTGACAGGGAACAGGTAGCTGCCTCTCTGCTCCACTCTAGTAACGTTTCTGTGCTGCCTCTCCTGACCAGCTTCTGAATTAAACCGTGTAGCTTTGGCAGGCTGTTAGACAACTTTAAAACACACCTCAAGTAACGTAGCTTTGATTTCAGCTCTGTGTAAATGTCACTCTTCTTTTTTTGATAATGAAAACATACGTCGCTTATGGCATAGGACTGTTTTCAAATGCTCAGAGATGATTTTTGAAGTGTTTGTGTCATTTCTAGGAGCTATGGCACCTAACCTGAGGGGATTCCTTTTCAGTGCCATGCTCTCTGACAGCACCCAGCTCCTTGCTTGTGCGCTGGAAGCGCCTGCTTGTTTTGCTTTATGAAATCAACTGGAGATCTTGCAACACAGCAGCACAGGGAAGTGTCCTCAGCCTGAGGATCTGTAAGTGTGGTTTGCTGGTGGAGCTGGGGCAGTTCTCTGGAAGATGGCTTTCTTAAGTAATGGCCACAGCTTTGAACTCCTGGACCCCTATGCTATGAGATTACCAAATAGCAGAGTGAATGCAGTGCCTGTGTGTGCTATTTTTAAAAGGAAGGCTGACTTGCTTATGTTGTTGCAGACACTCTTGTGCTTGCTCTCACCTGTGCTTTGCATCTGGATGCAGCTAAGCCATGACCCCGAGCTGCTCTCCCCTCATTGTGGTGTTGGTGTGAGCACAGAGTGCCCTCCACATTGGAACTAGGGTATATCTGTAAGTGTGGGATGCAGCTGGCATCACCTCCGGGCTGCTTGCTGCTGGCCATGTGGGCATGCTGTCTGTGTCCCTGTCACAGGGCTGGGATGGCACCTGCCCGCGCACATCTGGCACCATGTCTGTGATGTATCCAGTGGTGGCCTGGGTAGCGGTATTAGAGCGGTGCGTGCTCTGATGCTTCTGCACAGTGCTCCCATCTCATTACATCCTTACACAAGAATTACATGTAGCTTTGAATGTCCTCATAGCCCTCCTGGATGGATGAGGACTGTTGTTGCGTACATTATTCAATGTGTTGCTCCACCAGCCTTCCTCAGGCAGGTACAGCACTCTGGTGAGAGACCCAAGCATAAATGTAGCTATTAGTTACAAATGAAGAGAATCTGGGTTCTGTACCAGGCATGCAATGTGTGCTCGGTGTGAGGGTCCCGTGTCCCATACAGCCTCACAGTGCAGCAGCACTGACCTATGTCCAGCTCCCACTTAGAACAAGAAACCAACAAAAAACACCTCAGGAGAACAAATCCCCCTTTCCAGCCTGAACCATGACAACTCTGAGCATGCACACAAGTTATTTTTAACCTGGATGGTGTCTGTGACTTGCTGCGTTCCTGTGGGTGGTTGTGTCAGCCTGGAGCCGACGTGCAGTGGTGCACGGGTGGCAGCGAGGTGTTGTGTAAGGGGCTGGGAGCTCCTTTGGGTGGTGTGTTCCATCAGAAGCCCTTGTCTCATAGAGCTGCAGCTCTGGAGTCTGGTTCAATGACAGATGTCTCTAGCAGCAGAGCCAGGTTGCTCCCTGCCTTCGTCATCCTTCAGCTGCCCTTTCTGCTCCCCTCTTCCAAACACGTTGGGGCTCAACCACCATCAGCTGGGGTGCTGCATCTGTTCACCATGGCAGTGAAAATATGTGGGTGTCACAAGAAAAAACAAACAAAAAGCCTAGACCAATTCTTTTTTTTCCTGTTACTCTTTGCTTGTTTCACTCCTCTGTGCTACCACAGTGGGTGAGGGAATGGATGCTGTAGCACTGAGCCTCTTAAACTGGCTCAGTGCAGGACCACATCGTTAGGTCCTTTCTTTTTTTAACATGTATTTATAATCCACCGTCCTGTTACGTTCGGTCCTGCACAGTCAGTGAAGGAAGGTGTTTTCTGTTCTTCTGGCTTGCCTTAATGTGAGTGGGAAGCTTTTTAGAAATGTTCTGTTCATTGACTGCTGCTAGCAGATGGATGCTCTCTGCTTGAAGTGCCTCAGGCCTTTATATCTTCCGCCTCCCCCCACCTCCTCCCAGCACACACCCTGGAGCGTGCAGGCTGTGCTAATTTAGTTGCAACTTAAAAAGGAATGATGAAGAAGAAATGCTCTCCTCTAATAGAATTCTTGTCGCTCGCTACGTCTTCAGGGAGTACTTTTTCATTTCAGGATCCCTGAGGATTTTTTTCAGCGGTGTGTGTTAGCTGTTCTGCCATACTTCACTAGAACAGCAGTAAAATTCCTTAATGCATTAGGACCAAAATGCTAATTCTGTTTATACATTAATCAATTCAGAACATACAGCATACATGACACTCAGTTTGATTTTCAAGTGATTTTAATAACCTAGGCATGACTATTTCTAATTCCAAGGTGGCCTTTCATCTGGATGAACTATAAACGGAGCCATTAAATAAACAGTTCATTAACCTGATATGCTAAACCATTTGAATGAAATCCAGAATTTTACTAATTTGGCTGTTGCTATGCCGAGAGCTTTCTCCATACTTACCAATAGAAATCAGCTGATGCTAGAGCTGAATTTAGCTCTTTTTTTTAGCAGAACCACAAAGTGTTACTACATACTAATAAGAACTGCATGTATTTGTAGTTGAAAAGAATCTAAACTGTACAGAACCAGAATTAAAGTATGTTCTATGCTGATTACTGTGCCTTAACTCAGCAGTTCAATGTTTGAAGACACTCACTAAGATCACCAGGTGGTGCTATTACCCACTGCTTTCAGCACTTTTTTTGGAAGTTCAAATTCTGAAAGAAAACACTATAGTCATAGTTATTCAACTGTAATTTCATGGGAGGAGTGGCGAGAAAGACAGTTGCTTTAATCAGGTCTTCAAAGCAGAGCTCTTCCTGGAAATTTTGGTTTTGCTTTTCTACTAGCTGCTTGGTGTGGAATTTCCCACATGTAGTTTGAGACCATCTCTGCTGTAAAAGTGGTGCACTGGATAACTGAATGGGCTTCGTGCTGGGTGTGTGGGACCATAGCTGAGCTGTAGTCTAGATGATTTCTTCTTGGGTGACGAGCTGATGAAGTTTCTCCTTAAATAATAAAGGAGAATAACATGCAAGAACTGCGTGTTTTATCAAAGGTGGAAGAATGAAAATAACCTGTTTCCCGAACAGTGTTTAACTTAACCATGCAAATTCTGGAAGGCAAGAACTCCAGTCTGCTATGGGAGGAGCCTCCTTGCAAAAAAATAAGGCTACATCACTTTTAGTGTGTTTGGTGAATGTAGTGTTCTCCTTTCAAATAAACAGAAAACCCCCCAAAACATGCTTTAGTTCATACATATAAAAGTCATTTTTTTCCTTCTGAAGTTGTACGTTAATTATAGTTGTAAAGAAAGTTGCTTTTTTCCAGAAGTCTTGTAGAAGTGACTACTCATAGACAAACTCTCAATGGCAATTTGTGAGTTTTAATGCCGCAAACTGTTCCTTCAGGTGCAGATTTGTGTTGGTTTTTGTACTCAAGGAACTGAGTAATTTTGAACAATGCAGGCGACTAAGTGCTAGTCTGTGTAGACTGGAGCTGTGGAGGTAAAATTGAAGGAAGCTTAAGACCGTTGTGGGAGGGAAAGGGTTATCAATGGATCTCTCTTCCAAAGGTATTAGTATTGCTATCACTTTGGTTGTGATTTCCTACATTGAGAATGTAACCCTTCAAAAATGAATGTTATTGTTTCATACACATTCACTATCATTTGCTTTGATTGGTTTCTAATGGAACTTATAAACAAATGATATATATATATATCAAAGTAGAGATAGAAGCATGGTGTGGTCTCCTCTAGCCCGAGCTGCAGTGTAGGTAAGACGTTGGGCTCAGCATGCTGGAGCCTGTTCTGGGGCTGTGCTGTTTGGACCTGCTGTGGGTGTCAGCAGAGTTGTGTTTGCTTGGCAGTGCTGTTTGGGGTCCCAAATATGTATCTAAAGTCTGGCTTTAATCTCCTAGATTTAAAGCCTTTATGCTGTTAACACAAATCTGCCCCAAACAAACATGACGTAAATTAAGTGAAAAGGTAATTGATTGCTAAGCTGTTCTAAAGTCAGCTCAGATTACTCCTGCGTTTTCAACAGAAAGAGGTTTCTCTTAAGTTTGAGCAGTAGGAAAATCAAACAGACGTGGATCTTTCTTCAAAGAAAGGTCATTAGCACTAAATACAACTAAACAAGTGCCTAATTGTGTTTAACTATGTGATTCCCTATGAATATGGCAATGAGTGTTTTTATCTTTTTTTAACAAAATCAATTAGGGGTTGGGTTTTTAGAAGAAAGCAGTACACTTTTTTCGCTTTATGTGCTCCAAACCCACATGTTTGATAGCTGGTACTTTTGGGTAGTATGTTATGAAATGCATAATATTACACAAGCAGCTTAGGATTGTAGTTGTGGTTTCCAGGGGTGTACACAGAGCTGGGTTCCAGTACAGGAATCAGATGCACATGTTCCTGTGTATGATTGTTGTTCATTAGAGAGAATGTATACCGATATTTACATTTATACCTTAGATGTACTATCTGATTGCTTTGCTAAATCAATATTCAGGGAAAACATTCCGTGCATTTTTATGGTGGGAATCATCAACTCAATATTGCTACAGGGGGAGCTGTATAGGATTCAGTAGTTTGCCCTTTACTTTGTAGCCCATGTAGGATGAGTTTCTGAGAATGTTTTACTCTCCAGAAACCAGACGTTAGGTCTGGTCGGAGGTTTTTGGTGGTGGTATAGAACACACTGAACCTGAAGGTCACCTCTTTCCTGTCCTTGCAAAATTGATGTATAAAACACAACCATCTTGTGGTGCTTTCAGAAAGGCCAGAGCATCAATTGTGCTGTCTGAAAGGGAGATACAAGCACTGCAGCCTCCAGCCACGCTCTCAGGGGCTGCAGCACGGGTGCTGGAGCGTGGGAGCTGATCCTTAGCAGTTGTCGTGCTGTGCTCAGGGTGCTGCAGAGACACTTGATGCAGAAAGGCGTTTCTGGTTCCCTTGGGCACGTGTGCAGGCACATGCAAGTATAGATGCACAGAAATCCTTTTACATGGGAAGAAACACTTTCTAACTCAGGAGATTAATTTGTCTGCTTATGTAATGTATATATGGCACACTTAGAGGCGGTAGGCTGTAAACTCCTGCTTCCAGATTCTTGGTAACATCTTGGACAAATCAGAGGAGCTGCGTGTTGCTGAGCTGCTCCTGAGACATGCTGCTGTACTGCTTGTGTGTGTCTCACTTCTCCTTGCTTTGGCTGACATATATAGGAAAACTCTGCTTTTTCTTTTTTCTGGGGCTAGTGGCTCAGTGCAAAATCTGGGGTGCGCTGGGATTGTGTAAGGGGTGTGTTGAGAGGGAGGGTGAAAGGGGGCTGTGGGATTTCCCCTTTTCATCCATCTTAGGTAAATTCGTCCTCTGATAATTTACCTAAATTCTTGTGTAAAACAAAAAAATTCCATAGATTTCGTCTCATCACTGAAAGATTAGGAAAAAGCCCTTACAAAATACAAAGGATTAAGAGCAGAGCCCTAGCTGCTCCAGTTGTGCCAAGTCTTCAGGCTGAGGTTTTTGTCTGTCACCTCTCCTACTTCTGACCCCAGGTCTGCCATGCAGTGAAAAGGAGAAAGCTGACTTTGTGTGAAAAATTAGGAAATTAGTAATAACTCTGAGTTTATCACTCACTTTTCTGTAACTGCTAGCGTCTGTCTTAAGTGTGAGATGAATTGTCAGCATTTGCTAATCCAAATTCATCCTCACTTCTGAAGGTGAGCACAGCTATTGTCCTATCATCACCAAATTGGCATCTGCAAATGAAGGAGATGTTAGAGGGGATGCCTTATTATTCTGAGCCCCCTGCAGATTGCCAAATCCAAGCAGGTGTTATGTTTGCTTATTTCCGTGGCCGTGAAAGCTCTGTGAGCTCAGGGAAATAGCTGGAAATAAAATTATTCAATGTCAGCTGAAATCTTCTAAGTGATTTCATAAGCAGTACTAATGTGGGTGAATAGCTTTGCAAGTACCGTCTCCTTCTACCTCAAAATATTTCTGTACCTAAAGGCTTCTTTCTTTTGGGGAGTGGGAGGTGGTGAACTAGTCTGGCATTTTTGAATTGTGTGAAATCTTTGTTTTTAAGCTTAAATGCAAGGAAAATAATTTTCCAGCTTGCCTAACGATATGCTGGGAAAATATGGATCCTGAAACTATTCAAAATAATCTCAAAATAGATTTTAGAAACTATAGTTCCTAGCACGCGCTAGAAAGAAATACGGCTTCTGATGCAAGCTGAATCAGTCCTTGAGCGTGTCAAGGAAGAATACCACTTTTCAAGTGATTTTTGGAACAGATCCAGGGTGCTTGTGAGGTGACGTTTGTAGTCTGAGTGGTCTGTGTTATTCCAGCTGGCCCTATACTGGAAGTTAACTCTTGGTTGCTGCCAGCTTCTTTACTTGAGGGCAAGTGGGTGTCTGTAGCTTTGGTCAAAATAACATTGTTAGACATCCAGTGGATCGTAGATGTAATTCTGTTTCCTTCTATTCTCAGTCCTCAGTGAATCTACCATACATTAATGGCAGGTAGGCTCCTCAAAGGTAGTTTGCAACCTTGTTCTGTTCCCATGGAACTGGGATCAGGAATAGAAATAATGTTTTTTCTGCAGAATTGCGAGGCTGCTTACGTGTTCTTTTTGCCATCAAATAGATACTTTTTATACTGTATGTATGGGGAGTTTTTCCTCTTCTAAGAAGAGTTGTTGGGTTTTATTTATTCAATTTATTTTAAGTAGGAAAAGGAAGTTGATGTTGATCGTGGTTTTTGACATAGAGAATGAAAGCTTTGAGGTTTTGGATTTCTCAGCAACATTGATTTGTCATGCTAGGAAAGTCGAGTTGTGAGCTTACAGTGACACTGAATGTCAAATACTAAATACAATCCTAAGAAAACTTGAGTGGAGGAGATGAGTACAAGAGGGTATGAGTGGTGGTGTGGAGACTAAGATCAGGTTGTTCAGTGTCATCTTTTGAATGTCATCTCTGCATCCCACAGCAGAAGTGAAGGACTTCCACCTCCCTCTGTGGCTCAGTGCAGAGAACTGTGCATTTTTTCTTCTCCAGGTGCGCTCACTCACTATTAAGCTAAGAAGTGTCCTCATGTCAGAGATCCATTCCTGATTTATTCTGGGGAAAGTGTAAAAGGGAGACAGCATAATAGCTGCCGCTTGGAACAAAATGCTTCGTTGAAGTTTTGGAGTGTTACAATTTCAGAAAGGTAATGGACACATTTACCTGAAACTAAAACCATGAGGGATTTGGAGCCTTCAGAAATGTTTGGCTGTCTTGAGCTCAGCTCCCCATCTGCATGAGCATGACTTTCAATAGGATGGCAAATGCTGAAACTTATGTTAATGAAAGCCAGATCAAACAAAGCAGGGCCTAAACTTTTTATTATGCGATAATGTAAGAGGATGGATGGTGTTTGATCCTGCAGAAATGTGAACTTCAGTGTGTCCTGTAGCTAATTTAGTGGCCAGGCCCATGGATATATGGACACAAGGTCATCGTGCACAAAGCTAGGCAAAATTTCATCTGCCTGTCTGCTTTTTCTTCCACTCCAAAGTAAAATACAGAAAGTAGGAAGGAGAAAGGGACAGATTATAATTGTTCTGTGGAGAGAAAGCCTGGTCCTTGAGGTTAATTAACGTAGCAGTAGAACTTGTGAGGCCTTCAGTGAGGAGGCTGCTGGTAGCATAAACACATCCGAGGCAGGCAGCTGATTGAAGTGTGTGTTTGTTCTTGTGGATCTTAAGAGGTCAGTAAGTAGAATTTATTCTGTGAACTCTACCAAAGCAATTTGGTTTTTTTGGGTTCAGGATGATGCTGATGTTAAGTGATTCCTTAGGGCAGCTTTCTTGATTGCAGTTCCACAAAGTCCAAGAAGACAAAAGTAGAAATTCATCTTGGTATCTAGAGTACCTAGGTAGTAGCAGGTAGTGCCTTATAGGTAGCTTGCTTAAAAAAAGAAAAGAAAAAGGAGAAAAAAGAATTCCAAGCTTTGTCACTAATCAGAAAAATGTTATAAAGTCGAGACCTGACTGTATAGTCAGGCTCAGGCATTATTATGTTGGGATGGATCATTGTCACAACTGGTGTGAGAACTATTTCTGAGTGAAATTACAATAAATATTCTTCTTTGTGTTAAACATCAGTGTCTGCTCTGTAGGAGCAGTGACAGTATCAGGGGAGAAGAATCCATGTCTCCTTTAATGAGGTTTATTGGGTTGCTGCATAGCAATCATCACATAAATCCACTGATTGCTGTTTAAGTCTTTAGTCAGTGTGTTCTCTGGTAGCTATTTTTCACTATACCATATTACCTAGGGGGAAATGAATTAATAATGCATCTAGTCTTGGACATATATGTTTAATGGATGATCTCACATCCTACCTTGGAGTCATACTGCACAAAAAGCTGTGCTGTAATTGAGCTTTGAGGTTTAGCACACGAAGAGGAAAATGTAATTGTGCTCACCTGAAATTTTCTTTAACTACTAAGGCACACTGAAGCTGAGCAGATCATCTAGAATAGTGAAGGAAGTTGGTATCCAAAGATTTAACGATGGAGGAAATTTCACATACTGTGAGTGGTGTTGTGTTTTTGTTGTTTTTCCCAAAGTGCTTTTCCCAATATTTAAGAAAACTAGAATGGAGTGGTGACTGTGGAAGAGATTTGTAGAGGTGGGAACTGAAGTACACGTCGGTGGATTTTTGCTCTACAGGTCACATTGTTGTTTCAGGTCGACGTTGGATCTGTATTGCTCTGCTGCCAAACTGCAAGCAGGCTGAAATGCTGTTGAACTGAATCAGCAGAGGTAGTGATTTGGGGAGGGTGGGAAGGAGACCTTTCCTATTCTGTACATTCAGAGTACAGAATGATTCTGTCATAGAAAGTTGACCCTCTCTCTTAAAGCTTTACAACTTTGCAAAAGCAAACAACTTAAACCTAGTAAATCAGCATAGCGTGTTCTTCTTAGACGAGATCACTCCATGTTGTGCATTTTTCTTGTGTTTTGCTCTTCCTGGATTCATATGTTCCAAGCAGTGGGGGTTTCCACCAGCTCCCTTGGGAAACTGTTACGAGGTCCGATGAGTTGTGTTGTAAGTTCTTGTTAACATGATGCTTACATTTTCCTTTAATTTCATGATGTTCTTAGTCATGAGCTCATGCTCGTATCTATTTATGGCTTAAACTTCCATTATCTTCCAGAAATCTAGTGATCTTATGCTCCTCTCTTTATAAATCACGTTCAATAATTTAATGAAGGCTGGAAGTTCAGTCTCGGGGTCTTCAGCAGTCATCGTTTTTGTCTCCCCTCCAGCCTCCCCGTTCTCCCTCCTTCGTTTGAAGGTGATTGCTGTTCCTGAGGAGAACAAAGTCTGGAGAGAATTTCCTCTTCCCAGAAATGTTGCTAATGACATCTTGTATGTGACGAATAGGTTCATATAAATGCAAGAGATTACATACATAAAGATGGATACTGCTCAAATATGCCAAATATTTTCTGAGAGAGCTGCATTGGCTCTGTAGAAATACATAGATGGCATTGTAGTGCTAATTCTTTACTGGAACAGTCTGTACATCTGACTTACACAAATGTTATTGTTTAAAGAAATGTAGGACTGTTTCTGAAATATGTGCATTCTGTCTTTGGCCATAAATCTCCTCTCAGCTCCAAGCTGAAGGAGATAACACGAGACGGGTTTGATAAATAGCATCGCTGATCCATTTCATTGTTTAGCTGAGATTTGTGGTAACCTTCACTTATTTTTAGTTTTTAAAGGAAGGAAATGCGAAAGTTGAGCTCTCTCCATAACTTCTTCCATAGCCTATGGGCTGTGCACAGACGAAATTGTCAGGGGCAGTTGTAGTTCTGATCTAAACAGACCTTTTGTAGTGGTTAAGGAGAGCAGCCCCCCTCAAATGCGTACTCCTTGCTTGTTATCTGCAGCCAATGGACTTGGCTACTGGGGATGAGCTGAGGGCAGAACTTCATTCTTTAGCTGCAGCCTCAATAAAGAGTGATGCTCTTTTACCTAACTGCTGGGTTTCTTATCCCTTCCAGATAAAGGATTGAAGTCTTTGACCGCTCTTGTCAGCCTCGTATAAAAATACCTTAAATAAGTATTAACCTAACACAATCTTTCTTTCTTTTGTTATGGCTCTCTGCCTTTCCCAGCTTGATTTCACTTCTCTCTCTGCTTCCATTTTTAGATCGTGTTTTATCTCCTATCCCTTTGATATCTTTAATAACTGCCTCTTTCTCTTCACCCCCCTCAACTACTTCACTCCATCTGCATCCTTTTTCGCTTGATGCCTTCTCACCACATTCCCATTTTTGAGGTGATTTCAGGAATTTGCCAATTAGTTGACGTCCATGATATTTCTACTTCTGGACTTACTGTGCCTTACGCATTTGCCAGTTGGGTATGGTCTGGATGGGGAGAGTGTGCCTTTTGTTCCATTTGCATGGAGAATCAGGGAAAGAAAGGAAAAAGCACCCAACCCCAAACCAGACCCCAGGAGCAGTGTGGGGCTTACAGGGTCTTTTTCAATCCTGAAGCAGCAACTGTAAGGCCAAGTACAGGTTGAGGGCAAAGAGGTATCAGTCTCTGTCAGTGAGGTCGTTCCTGCCTACGCAGCTGGATGGTGGAGAGTGGAAATAATTTCCCACTAACAGCTGTATTTTGGCAGAACAACTGGCGTGCAGAGGAGCGGGGCCGAACTCTAGGGGAGGAAAATCATTCTGCGTGTCTGAGGACAAGTAAATTCTCAGGCATGTTATTGAAGATAAGGACTGAAAGGTGGACCAGGAAGGGAGAGAAGGTTCACAGAGATGCACAGGAGCCTCTTAGCAGGAAAGGGGAGGGCTGGGCTTGCTTTTATAGCAGGGAAGATGGATTAAACTGAAAGATTAATTTTTTAAGCAATCTCAGTGTGTGTGCCTTTAGTGAGCAGTCCCCGCGGTGCCGCAGAGCAGTGGCACTTGTTGGTAACTCTGTTACTTCTGCTCTCGTCTCCAACTTGTCTCCATCCTTGGCCTCCAGTTGTGGCCAGGGGACACCTCCAGCTCAGCCTCCTCCTGCCAAGCGAAGCAGTGCAATTACTGGGGCTGCTGCCTGCTCCCCTGGTGTCTGCAGGGCACTGACAAATGGCTCCTGTCAGGTTTCACTCTTTCTTGCCTTGCAGAAGCTCTGATCCGCAGGGAAGGCACAGGACTGGCTGTCAGCGAGCAGATAGCATGGCTCTGATTTATACGCTGTTCTCATCTGTAAAGTTTTCCATTGCAGCAGTGAATCCTTTTGTGTTCAGTTTTCATGCTTGTATTGTTTTTAAAGATTTTGAGAACTTTTACCAGGAGGCAACAGATTTTTTTTCATATGGTTCTGTATTTCTTGAATTTTTCTAGTGGTGTGGATTAACAGAGTTGCTCCTTAGTTAAATGCTTTTTGCTTTGTTGGTGTGAAACAAGTTCTGATCTCTAATAATGCTAGAATTATTGTTTTTTAAAACTTTAAAAAAGAAAAAATAAACCATTTTTAAACTGTCATTATGTCACATGCAGCATTTTTTTTTCTTGCAGTGATGTAGAAATGATTTTGGCTAGTTGAAGGCAAAGCCTGGATCAGCAGTATTGCTGTGTGACAGCAGGAGTGTTTCATTTCTTGTTGTGACAAGAGTAACAATTGGTAATTGATAAGTGTGGGGGGAAAAAAGCTTTACATGCATATAGGTGTAGAAAAACCAAGAAAAACTGTCATGTGAAATGTAATTAAAAAAAAAAATCACTGTCCAAACAAAACAGGAAGCTTGAAGTGTAGTCGAATTGGTGGTGCCATCAATAGGGAATCTTGCGTGCTCAGGAGCTACCATCGCCTAAAAGCTGCTGATGTCTTATTTTTCTTTCTGATTCCCTTAATGTCAGATAGGTGAAGGCTCTCTTGTATGAATCACGCATGTGCTCTCAGTTCTTGCCAGCAGAGCAGCCTTCCAGCTGTTTCAGCTCTGAAACAGATGCAAGTCTTACACAACTAAAAAAAATTAAGTTGACAAAACTTCTGGAATTCACAAGGTGCATTCTAGCCAAAATTAATGTTAGGCTACCTGAAGCATCTCAGTGCACAAACAACTAAATGAACGTGTTAGCACGTGTGTAAGCTGTGCTACGGCAGACTTTTATGTAAGCACATTGCATCAGGAGAGCAACGAGGGCTGGGAGCGGTAGCAGAGGAGCGGGAGGAAGCGTAGGCATCGTGTACTTTTCTTTGACCCATTTAGGTTGCAGGCTCACATTTGCTTTAAGTTGATCCACGTGTGGGCTGCTGCTGACAGCAGTTCTCCTCGCCCCAGCCGCGTTCTGCTGGGGCTGGGGAGGCTGCTTGCTGAGTTACGGGGGAGCTGCTCCAAAGGAAAACTGAGCTCTTTGGGCTGATTTGCAGCAGGACAGGCTCCCTGATCCGTGTCCACACCTGGCTGTGGAAATGTAGTGCTGGAGGAGGGAGCGCTGCCTGCAGCAACAGCTTGGGCTTCAGCTTAACTTAGAGCAGTCGTGATGCTGTGCCTTCAGATGGGAACAAATCGACCAACTGTTGCTCTTTGGTGTTGTATTTGAATGTCTGCACTGAGTGGGGCTTTCTAACTTTTGATTCTAGAAGTGAAGGGTTTTATTAGTAAGTAGTTCTTTAGCTATGTTAAAGACAAAACAAAGTAAGGATAAGAAGCAAGCAAGCTAAGGATGATGGGCCAACACAGCAATAGATTAGGTACAGCTTGTGAATAACCTGTATGGCTTCAGCTTTCAGTTGCTGTTGAACCTGGAGTAGTGGATAAATGGAGTGGGAATGAAAGTCCATCAGCACCACCTGTGAGGGAAACAGGATTCCAGGAACTAAATGCAAAAAATGGGAGGAACCGCTCGCAATGCCAAATTTTTCAGAATTGTAAGGCAAATGAATTCAAATGGCCAATTGCTGTGTATGAAAAGAGTCTGCCCACGTGGGAGTGATATTGTATAATCAGGGAATGGAAAAAAGGGTTGCGGAGGAGGGTGGGGGAAGTTATGTGGGCTCTTCACAGGCCTTCTTTGGCGTTGATGGAATACAAGGACCAGTCTGGGGGGAATGAATACTTAAAGAAGCGCAGATAAATGCTGGGAAAAGATGTTGGCCATTTTCAGGATGCACTCGCAGAGATAAAGCTGTGTCTCGCCCATGTATGGTGTGAGTCGCTGGCAATGCTCCATGCGATCGCTGCAGTCATCACTGTGGTTTCCTCCCTTCCTCCCTGCATTGTTTGGTCTTTAAATGTTCTTTCTTGTCTTTGATCATGGGACTCTCCTCTTGATTAGGCTTCTGGGACCAGCCTTCAGAAATGTTACTGATGTTCCTGCACTTTCCCTGTTGTGGCTTTGTTTGTTTGTTTTAGTTATAATACAAATAGCATAGAAGCCTGGCATGGAGCAAAGAGCAGGAAATCCATTCAGACTTTGAGCTGGGACTTACTGAAATTGAAAGATGTGACAAAGCACACAGAGATGCCCACACTTAAAAACTGCTCCTTATCCCTTTCTGTGGAGTTTTTTTGGTGAGCTTCTTCAAAGCAAGAAAATAAAAGGAGTGTAAACCCAAATGCAGAATAAAATCTGCACAGAAAATTCAATCGGTGAAGTAATTCAAATTCTGGAAATGAATACACGAGCAAAAATCACCCAAAACATTTCTTTGAATAGAATCTGGTGTTTGTTACCATAACAATCCCTTTTGCAGAAGAGGATTAGTGCTGTTAACGTGACTCCATTGCCCAATTCAGGTAATGTTAGTTTCCAGAGCCCTTGGAGCAAATTGCAGAAGGGGAGGAAATCTGTATGCTGTGATTTTGATGATGCAGTTTAGTATTGTAATAACAATTCATTTAAGCTCTGGCTGTGTATTGCCTGTTATTTCCCTGGAAATTTATGCTTCTTGCTGAAAAGTACTACGTAGAAATAGCAGCATTAGTCTATGTCAGTGTGAGGGAAGGGCTGCAGATGAGCAGGCAGAAGCCAGATGAGAGTAATATGTAGCTGCAGCTCCTTGACATTGCTGGCTTTTAAGGGATCCAAAAAAAGGTACGATCCCTCTTGAATAGCGGAAAAGAACAAGATGTTTCTGTAGTAACAGATTGTAGAAGAAAGAAAATTGCTTGTAAAGGATGGATCTTTTCCCCCTTTTTCTATTTTGCTTCTATAAGGACTCAAGCTGCAGTTTTGCTATTGACTGCCTCTTGTGTAAGCATTTAATATTACCAACTTTTTTCTTCAAATCTATTTTTGTGACAGTGATTGCTAGCTTCTGTATTTCATTTTGTAATAACAAGAGTTTTCTCAGTCAAAAGAATGGAAATTTTCTGAAACAAGTTGCTCGCAGAATTCAGCTGCCCTATCTGAACTTCTCAGTTCAAGCCCTACATGCCAGCCCAAAGTGTTGAGGTTGGCGTCTATTGAGAAGATGATAGCGTTTCTTCCAGCGTGCTGGGAGTTAAATGGATATAAATGCTTTTTTAGTAGGCTTGGAACTAAAACCAGAAAAGGGCCTTTTGTTTTTAGATGCTGATTCAGGAGTGTGATAAACTTTACTACTTGGCAGCCTGGGATCTTGATCTGTGTGGTGCTCACGGAAGCGTGCAAGCTTCTTTTTGTCTCTCCTTGTATTCCACACCCTGCCCAATGGTATGATACACCTTATAGAAATAAATGGCAGCTGCTTGGTGCTATTTCTGTTGTTTCTACACTTCTTCCTTCACATTTTTTTTCCTGTAAGGCCCAGGAAAGACGACCAATATTGCAAGCTGCTGGTACACAGGAGATGCACCTACTGGGGGACTTGATTTACCACTGTATATTTTTTTCATATGTTCTGCTCTTGCACAGAGATTTAGGAGAAATACACCATACTTATTTCTGACTGTTCCACCTACTGATAGGTAACTTTACAATACTGAGATAGTAATTGCAAGCTTTTAGGGTGTTGTCCTCTCAAAACGTTTTAAAATCATTCTACTGGATAAAATGAATAAGACAGTCAAAACGTTGTACTTTGTTTTATAAGCCAGAGCATGGTGTGGTTTAAAGATGTCAGTTCTTTTCTTTTCCATCCAGTAGAGCAGCTTAATTCATTTGAGTTTCCACCACTGCAATGTAATCTGGTGAATGCTGGGTTGAGCAGATTGCTAATAAATTGCATTGCAGTGTTGGATGTTCCTACTGTTTTGGCTGAGATCACAAGGCATGTTGCATTCTTGTGGGTAGCAGGAGCAGCTAGCTGCACACTGGGACCATATGGTCAGACCAGCAGAATGGGCATCAGCCAGCATTTAGGGCTGAGTGAAGCCATGCTGGTAGTCTGGAGCAAGCTGCAGAGACAGTCAGGAGATGAACAAGAAATGGAAGGTTACAAAATGCCACCCAGCCACCAAGGAGCAGTGGGAGTGGAGATACATTTAAGGGCTGGTGGGCATAATGCAGTGTGGTAAGTTTGGAGGGAATTACTTACATTCTGAGCCCCCTAGCTTGCAGCTGCTGTGTGGTTCCTCCCTGCCCTGACCATGCTGCTGTGGTCAGTCACTCCTATAAGGAGGTGTCTGAATGCTTAGCAAGCTTGTGGATACCATTGCACTGTTAGGAGGACTTCTGATGTTGAGAACTGGCAATATGAATGGATATTTGGTCTCAGTTCGTATTTTTCTTTGTTAATGGTAACTGGAGTATGGATGGAGAATTTATTTTGATCAATTTTTTCCTTATGCTCAGTTTCTCTTAAGTGTGAACATCTGCTCTTCAGATGCCAACAGAGTAAATTGCTGTATATATATAGTTAAATAAAATATTGCAGATGCTTATTTTCAGCACTGGAAATGTCAACTTGTTGAGATTGGCAAATAAGACTGGAAATGACAAAATGATCTGCTTTTGGTTGTCTTCTCACTGGGACGAGGGCACTGCACAGCAGTGCAGTGCGGGGTCAGTTGCTGATGCCCACCTTTTCTTGGCAATTGCCTTTTGGATGGAAATGCTTCTTGTATCTGTGGAGGAACCAGAAGGAGTGTGAAGTTCCCTGTGTAAAAATCTAGAAGAACAATTAATAATGCTGATTTCCAGGTGTGAATTTTTTTTGTGTGTGTGTTGCATAAGATACCAGCAAAACTGAACTTTGTTGTTACCTTAAATTAAGGGGGAGGGAAGAAAACACAGCATATCTTTTGATCTTTCTTTGGTAAATAGGAGACTGGTTGCATAATGTAAATATTTCCTAGATGATGCTATAAATAGTACCGTCTCCCTCTCCTGTAACAGATAAGGACAAAACCAAGTTAGTCATACAGATGCACATCGCTTCTAAGATGCTGCTGCTTGTTCTGCTTTAAGTTGTTCTTTTGGGGATCCACGGCACTGCACAGTTGTCTTATTTTTGCTCCAACTATATGACTGCCGTAATACTGCAGAGCAGCTTGAGGAAGAACCAGCACACAGAATTAAAGCATTCGCTGGCCTGCTGAAGGTTGAGTAAAACATGTAATGAAATAGCATTCCCTAAGTGGATGAGCAGTATTCTGGGCTCAGATCTCTTCGGTGTTTGTCAGTAGACAATAACTGGCCACCCCTAAAGTAATTGCATTTTAAAATATTGATGCTGGATGAAAAGCTCAGCTAAAAAAGCCTGTATTACTCAGACAAGCATACTATTTACCTAGGATGGATTATGATGAATTATATTTCAACATTTGAAATTAAGAAAAGGTTAGCTATTTAAAGAATATTAATGATAGCTTGGGGATGGGACCAGCTAGTGGCAATATTGCTTGTGGAAGAACATTAATTTCAGACATCTTTCTCAATGTTGTTCTTTTCTCTTCTGGCTTATTGTTTGTTTCTGGAGCACCTTGTGAGGCATGGAGCTCTCCCTGTGTGAGAATGGAGTTCCTGGGAGAAGGAATGCTGCATAGTGGGGACAGGCCAGGAGAGTGCTGGGGAGAAAGGCTTATAGATGCTTGTCCTGTTCGTACTCTGCATCTCCAGCTCACCTGAGTTGTTCCCTAATGTGTGCCTGGGACTGCATCAACTGCTGCTGTTCCAGTGGTGACATGGCTAGCTTCCTAATCACCTCTTCCTGGTCCCACCACCTTTTGGAGCCAGGCTGGCCCCATGTCCCCGTTGCATCATTAGCTCAAGAAACCATTGAGAGTGCGAGTGGTGCTCATGATTGGCATAGGAGCTGCTGCTCTTATGGTTTTACGAGTGTTTAGAACTTGTGTTTTTACTCAAGCGTTGTCCACGCTTTGCTTTTAAAACTTCTGAAATTGTTACTGATTATGTGTCTCAGAGAAGATCAAGTTGGGTGGATGAAATAGGAAGCTTAGATGACAGGAGGTGGTGGCTCTCCTTAGCCTCCCTAATCCACGTGGCCTCTCCTGTGTCGTCTTGCTCAGGGCAGGGGATAATCAGGGAAACTGCTTTGCTCTTGCCACTGCAAAAATGAATCAGTATTCAAAGAATCATAGAATATCCTGAGTTGGAAGGGACCTGCAAGGATCATTGAGTCCAGCTCCTGGCTCCACAGAGGGCCACCCTAAGTCTGAACCCTGTGTCTGAGAGCGGTGTCCAAATGCTCCTTGAGCTCTGGCAGCGTGGGGCTGTGACCACTGCTCTTGGCAGCCTGTGCCATGCCCACTGCCCTCTGGTGCAGAACCTTTCCCTCACCCCCACCTGCCCCTCCCCTGACACAGCTCCATGCTGTTCCCTCGGGCCCTGTTGCTGTCCCCAGAGCGCAGAGCTCAGCGCTGCCCCTGCGCTCCCTGTGAGGGGCTGCAGGCCGCCATGAGGCCTCCCCTCAGCCTCCTCTGCTCTGGGCTGAGGAAACCAAGGAAGCTCAGCTGCTCCTCATAAGTCTTGCCCTCTAGACCCTTCACTGTCATTGTTACTGTACTTTGGACACTAATAGATTTATATCCTTTTTTGTGTCACTCAGAACTGTGCACAGTTCTCGAGGTGAGGCTGTACCCATGCAGAGAAGTGATTCTTCCCCCCGCCTCCCCTAAGATGAAAACAAACTGTTAATTTTTTTTTTATGGGCATAAATGACTTGAGCCTGCTTCAGAGTGTGGGTTGCAGAATGCAAGAAAACTTAGGGAAGGGAGAGTTCTGGGTAGAAGCTAAGTTTTGGGAAGATGCTGCATCTGTTTTTGAGACTGAGCCATCAGAGCACCAATTCAGTGCCTGCTGATGTTAGTGGAAAAACTGCTCACTTAATGGGCTTTAGATTATTCGAGTAGCTTACTGTCCCAGTGCCTCCTGTGGAAGGTGACGTATCCTTCCTGTCATTACTTCATCCAAATGTGTTATACTTGGTTGCCCAAAGTGACTTAGAGGAGATCTTGTTGGCGATTGCAGTAATTGCTGTTTGCGCTGGGAGCAGAAGCTGCAGCTTTGCTGTAAATTCTGTTTGTCTGGGGCTTTACTGACCCTGGTTGGGTTTCTGGAGTCACTTCTTTATTAAAGCCAAATTGCAACAGCACTGTTGGCAGAAGGTTGTTCAGAGGTTAAATGTTTTACTGTGTTATTAGTGATGATTATGTAGGAATTTGCATAAAATTAAGAAGCGTGGTGTTTGTGGGTGTTACTCGGGTAGGTCATGTTCTGTAGGAAAGGTGGCCAGGGCACCCTGCCAGCTTTGTGCCCGCTCCAGCGGAGCTCCTTGTAACATCTCTGAAAGGAACAGATGAGTGTTTCCTGTAAATACATGTGCTGGAAACATCTGTCCAACACATTGAATTAAAGGATTTTTCTTGATGTGCTTTCTGACCCCTTATGCTGAGGAACTTCAGTACTGTTTTCCTCATGACTTCCCCCATCTTTTCCTTACGCTGTCTTTTCGACGTACTTTTCCGTAGCTGGAGTTGTGAGAATGGACTAGACTCTGCTTTCCACATCTGTCTTAGCAGCTGTACCACTTCCTGCTATGAATCATCTGAAGCACTTTTTTTTTTCATTATTTTGTTTAAGGGTGAAGGCACATTTGTTTTCCTGAAGCCACATATGGGTCTCCGCAGCCTGGCAGCCAAGCCTTAAATGAAGGCTCTGCTGTGAAAAGTGTTGGGAGGAAGGAAGTGCCTCCCCATCACTGTGATCACAGACAGGCTCTCAGAGCAGCTCCTTTCCTTACCGACTTGGGCTGTGGTCAGAGGAACTGCAAACTTATTCAGTTCTTGGGGAGATGCAGCAAAACATCTCATTTGTTTGCACATGAATGTCAAACATGCAGTGATCTGAAGCTTTCAAAAGCTCATTTCTGTAGTGCTAACTTTCAAACCGTGTTTGGGGAGGGAGGGATGTAATCTTTTATGTTGGAAGTCTCAGCTATGTTTAAGATCCTGTCTTGGAGAATCTTTGCAGGTTTTCCAGGGCTCACTGATTGCATGCATTTCAGCTATGGAAGTCAAAAATGAGGAAATTTTTTGTCATGACGACAATGTAGCTCCCAGGAACTTGAGCAGTTGCTGTGTTCTAACTTCTGTATTTAACACAGAGATGAAATCCAAAATCTACTCTCTTTGTTTTGTCTTCAACTCCCCCCACCCCCAAAAAGTACATGAACTGTGAAGTTAAGAAATTTTTCCTTGTTAATTTTTCTAGGGAAACGTCAGATTCACCACTTAGGAAACCAGCTTCAACTCAATCAACATTGTCTGGATACAGCGTTCAATTTTTTCAAGATGGCTGTGAGCAAGCACCTAACCCGGGGCAGGAAGATGACCCATGTAATTGCTGCATGTCTCTACCTGGTGTGCAGGACAGAAGGAACTCCTCGTATCCTTTCACAGTTGTGTAATGTGAGAGTCATCACTTGGTACCCTAGATAAAATGCTTTTGTAGGAGGGGGAAAAGTTCACAGTTGAACAATAAAAACCATATTTCTAACAAGCTAACTGTCCTATCTAGACTTTTTTTTTCTAAATTTGAAAAGGTAAGTGTTCAGGACCTAGTTTTATCACTGTTGGTTTTGAATAATGAAGTGTGTAGAATGTTTTTCCTGTGGTTCAAGTAAAGTTGTTCCCTTTCTAAATAAGTAATACTTACTGTTATTTTCAAGGATCCATAAATTTCGCTGTGTACCCTCAATTTTTTCTTGTTTCTCAAAATTTTCTTCAAGTATAAAACTGTACTTTTCATGTGCTTTGCTAAGGATTGTTTGTTTGTTTTTTAAGAAAAACAAAAAGAAAACCAAATGAAAATTAACCCCAAGCCTCTTGCACTGTCAGCATTAAAAAAACAGATCTCAGTTCCTCTGGATTTTCCATCAAGATACTTGAATTTCCTTCTTTTAATGCTTGTGGGAAGGACAGTATCGTTACTGTTAGAGTTTAGGGGAAAAATGCATTTGATACATTATGAAATTTACTTAGGTTGTGCAGGAAATCCATGGTTGGAGATGGAACTGTACACAGGCTGGAGTTGCAAGTAAGTACTTCTTGCTCTAGGCATCCCTATTTTTGTTTTCTAAGGCTTTAAAATCTTTGTACACTTTAAATATTGATGAGTAGCCAAATTTATTTGTTTTAAAGATGTTGTTTTATGCTGTGTTGCAGGTACTGGAATTTTGAGTCCAATCACGAACTCGAGAATCCCAGCAATTATTTGTGTATTATTTTAGCTATCTTTTTCTGCTTTAAAGCACTATGTGCATATCATCTGTTTCCTATTTGATTTTTTTCCCCCCAGATTGTTTGTTTACATTCTACATTTCTTTTATCAGTTGAAGAGTTTAGCTTTTCTTTTAAGATTTGAGGTTTTTGAGTTTTGGGAACTGCATTCAGTACTTTAAAAAATAATGTATTGTGGTCATTGCGTTTACATATATGTATTTTTTTTTTTGTTTTTAATTTTTGCAATTATAATGAAGTTAAAAAGAAGGCTTATCTATTACATTAATCTTTCCTAATGTTTGTACAAACTTTGTACAAACTTGAAATGGTATAAATCTATCATTACCATAAAGACAGTGTTGAATTAAAAGCACACAAGCTTTGCCAATATTTTTTATGTCTGTGTCACATTTTAAAAGCTATTTATAGCATTATCCGATACTACTAAGCGATAGCCTAGCCATAATATCCAAATGCATTTTTCCCACAGGTAGTGATTTAGGGAAAAAGAAAAATTGAAACAGCATGAGCTGTTTGGGGCAAGTAGGTACGCTAATGTAGCAGCTATGTATGCAGCAAGTGTGGCTTACTCTTCTAAAAAAATTCTTTGCTTTTTGCTTTTTTGGCATATCCCTATTTAAAGTATTTCAACATGTATCTTAGTTATGTGCAAGATGCTCTGGTCTGATCGACACTTCATAAATTCCACCTTTTCCACCTTTTTCATTAAATGGAGATCATTTCCTCTGCATTATCTTACATCTAAAATACTGGAAGCATGGTATGACTAGGACTGCAAAGATGGGCTCTGTCTGTCTGTATTAATATCACAAAGAACTGCATCTTCATGTCCATGGTTACTGTGCCACCTGGGAATCAAGATGTGGTAGTGCATGACCGTATGGCTCAGCTCTGTTAATGCTGATTTATTAAATATTACAAACTTCATTTTGTAATTGATACAAAGCATTTAAGTGTGTTACTTTGGGAGAGCAAGTAGAGGCTCTACCTGTGTTCTCCTGGTTTGTTTTTCTCGTTTTTGTTTTTAAGTATTTAATACCAGTGTAGTTTAAAATTCAAACCTCAAATTACAAATTAACATTGAAATTATAAGTTGCTTTTCTGGTTTCTCACCCTTTCATTAGAAATTTGAAAACCTGAGAGAGACAGGTACATATTGCTGACCTTAGAAATTAAATATGTTCAAGTCTCCATAGATTAATTACGATGATCATTATCAGTGTGTTATATTAGTTTTCAGCCTAGATCTGGCAACGTGCAAATCTGCTATAGGGGCAGACTTGTTCCCAAGGACTTTGAATGTGGAGAGACCAAGAACAGGTGTAGGCAATGGCAAAGTCGTGAGAGCTTTAGCAAGGATGAAGATGTTTTGGTCTTCTGGCAAAATGTGTAGAGGATGGCATGCAAAGAGAAGAAACACAATGTACAAAGTATACACAATATTTGTTACACTTCATGTTACACTGCTAAGGAGATTGACCAGTTGTTTCTGGTCTTTGTGTTGGATGTAGAGCTCATACAAAGAAGTTATTTGGGAGAAGGAAAAATTGTTTGGGAAGGAATGGGAAGTTTAATACTTTGAACGTGTTATAGAGGAAAGAGATAAAATGGAAGGAAGATGCATAGAGCAGCATTTCTGGACCTTACAGATAGTGCCTTGGTTTTGGGTGGCCCAGATGAGTCGGTGGAGCGACTCGGGAGTCACAGATGCAAGAGACGTTAAATGGAAATGCATTAGTCTTTGAAATGGAAGACAGTACTTGTTTTAAAAAATACTGTGGTAGAAGGAGCAAAGTGTATATGTGGCCTTGGGAGGTACGGTCGGATGTAGTTGGGCTGAAGCGGCAAGAAATGGTGGTGTGTGCTTACCAGCGTCAGAACCAAAGGAGTGGGAAGCGTTTGGAGAGGGAAAACAGGATTTAATTGTCTGCATCAAGCTCAGTTTGAGGGAGTGGAATGTATTTATCTTACGTGGATATCTGCTTATTCTTCTTTTTTCATAATGTACGTGTCGCCAGCCAGCCTCTGTGAAAATGTGAGGAAAATTCTAGCCAAGTCTGCTGGTGCAGTTTGAATTATGCCTGAATAACCTCAGCCTGGAACAGACAAACATTAAGTTCGTCTTGGTTCTTGTGTGCTACTTAATTAATACAAAAATGCAAAATACATAATACAAATAAATGTTTATATTCCCTGTAAGTTATAGATTTCAGATTTTTAAAAAACAATTATCTCAAGTACAGCTTTTATTTATAGTCCTTTGGAAAGTTGAGTACTTATCTGCAATTGGAATTCATTTCACATCAGTTTATGGCTTTCATTAGCTTATTTGACACAGAAACCCACAATGCAGTAACTGTGACATAGCTTTTCATTTACATTGTTTATGTTACTTGTCAGCGTTAATGTTCCAGAGGAAGATAGCTTACCAGCTATTAGCTGTAACTGGGAGGAGTTTCATCCTTTTGACGAGCTACCTACAAAAACTTTAATTTATTATTCTCTTCACAAAACATGTCTATGTTATCAGTGTCAGAAGTAAAGATGTAATGCAAAAAACCATCCATATGCAGGAGATATTGGTTTTAAACCACCGGGTCTGTCAGAGCCGGGTGCTGGATGGGGGCTGAGTGGCTCTGAGCACTCCCAGGCCATCTGACTTCAGCTGGCACTGCCAGCGCTCAGGGCACTGCAGACTCCAGCTCGTAATTCGTTTCTTGGAATAGTAACAGTCCTCGGTTGTTTCTCTTTAATGTTTTGAACAGCTTTTCCACCCCTACACATGTTTGAATGGAAACAAAGGGCTCTTTTGCTGGTGCTGCCGTTTCCGGGAGGGAGAAGTTGGGAAGCGCCAGGCTGGGCTGTGAGTGACTTATGGGCTGGGCTGCAGGCTGTGGCAGCCTGGGGTCACCAGGAACAATGGGGGCTGGCCAGGTGCAATATCAGTTTGTTTTAATCAAGGAACATTTCATTCTGTTTGTGGTTGTCCTTGCTATATGCAGCTGTGATTAAAAACTGCACGGCTATCCGTGATTTTGTTTGTAATATTTTCCAGTGCTGCCACCTGTCCTTTTTATTGGTAACATTTTACATTGTAAAAGTCTTTTATCTCCCTCACCACCACCACCTTTTTCTTTTTTTTTTTTTTCCCCCTTTGAAGCTCTTTGGAAAATGGTCTCTCAGTTGTAAACCAAATCCTATTGTATTAAACCTTAGTAAATAAAAGCTTTTCCACATGAGAAGAGTCCTCACAAAGTTCCCTTGCCAGCTATCTTGTGTAAATATCCCCAATGTTTGCTGGCGGAGGTAAGTTCAGGGCAGGTTTTTTCTCCCTAGGGCAGCCTTCTCCGCTTGATTTCAGGTGGCTTCAGAGGCGTTTTGTACTCAGAAGAATGGGATGGGTTCCTCCTGCAGTCGGTGCAGGGCAGCCCAATGAGGACTTGTCTCCGAGTTTGTAGCAGAGCCTTTCTGCTGAATGTTGAAGGAAAACAGCCTCTTAAATATGAGTGTTGAGAGCAGAAGGAGACAGGAGAAAGTTTAATGTTTTTCTTGCATGTAAACTTTGGAAGGTGTCAGGCACTTTTCCTCCCTGTTTCCTCTGTTCCCGAGCCTCCCATTTGTTTGAGGAAGGATCACGGAGGCGTTGCAGGATGCCAGCATGCAAGTAAGGTTTGGGGAAAAAAAAAAAACAAAAAAAACTGGGCATCCCCTCACTGAATGGGGCAGTACTTTGTTATTTCCTATTTTCCTTCAGTACTTGCACTCTATTGCCAACCTATTTGAATGCCTCCTGGTTTAATGTGTTTATTTTCATGTCACTATAAGGGAAGCTGAGAGTATTTATCTTTGATTTCCAGGTGCAGAACTGAAGCTAAGTGACATGTTCAAAGTTGCCCAGAAAATCTGAGGTGGAGTAAGGAATTGGTCTCCTTAATCCTGGTTTAGGCACCAGCCACTGAACATTTCTCCCTTTCTGGATTTTGTGAGAGGTGTTCAGCGAATTTTCTGTAGAGCCGTATCAGGTTCTGTTGGCTTCCATACTGTCTTGGGAAGCTGTGTAACCTCACCATGAGAGCCTTTGATGGATACATTCTTTGTTTCCCTGCTAACACTTCAAGGTCTGTCTTTGGGATGAAAAGGGCAAGACTTCCTTCTTTAATATAAACGAAAAATTAGATCTCCAGCAATCTTTTGACCTCTACTAAACTTCCTGGAGCCAGCAGGCCCTAGTGTACCCAATTAAAAAGTTAACTTTTGAAATTAGACTTTAATCAACAAAATTTTAGAGCTCTAGTTAGGGAAGTTAATGGAAATGGTTTCTATTTCTCTTTTGACTGTCTTTTTAGTCACTGACCTTTTACTTTTGATTAAATACAATTGCATTCAAAATGCCTTTTTTTTTTTTTCAAGTGTTGAGTTTGACAAGGACATAAGATATTAAAACCCAATATTAAATTGCATAGTTAAAAATGCATGCAATATTTACAAAAGCAAATTTCTTTGTTTCACTAGATTTTTTTTTGTTGTTGTTGTGATAAAAGATGCCACAGTCTTACTTCCTAAGAAGGTGCTTGGTCTTGAGGTCTTTGTATAGCCTTGTCCACTTCAGAATGAAACTTTAAAATTGGCAGGCTTCTGTGTAGCTAGGTTTTAGTTGGGAGAGTTTCTCCCTTTTAATGAAAACCTGCCATCTTAAATACAGTGCAGGTGTTGTTGCCCTGTCTTAGTTGCATCTAATTCCAAGGAGTTCGTATATTTTGTAGTGTGTGGCTTGTGTGTTCGTTCCTATTTGACACCACAAGAGGAAATGCTGAAGATGTAAGGAAGATGGCAGCCAGGGATAGCAACAGAAATTCAGGTTCTGTATCTCCATTTCTCCCTGCCCTCTCCAGCCCTTTCCTCCAGCCTGTTGGGTTTCCAAAGCTCGTCTCATGAGCTGAAGCCAGCGTATCCAGTCTCCTTTTCCATGTAGTGAAGAAGAGTCATAAGATTTTTCACTTGACAGTACTGCTTCACACTTCTTTCCCATATAGAGAGATGCAAGTACATTGCTGAGAGAATGAGGTGTTTCATGTTTCCTGTTGATGGGAAAGATGGACAAACTTTCCTTTCCACGTGCTCATTGACGTAGCATGCAGGCTTGTTCTCTCTCTGGTTTTGTTTGCCATGAATGTGGCCTCATAAAATGTTATTGAGAGCTTAACTCTGTCGTGGGAGGACAATCTCTGGCTACACAGGGCAGCTTGTTTTAAAAGCACTGTCAGCCTGCAGTCATCTGGGGCCAGTCCTCCATCTGCCAGGTGAGCTGGCTCTGTTCTCATCTCTCCTGCATCCTCTCACTGCAAGGGCTGTCTCTGGTGTGCTGTGTGTTCCTGGAGCTGTCAGGAGAGTCAGGGATGTGTCACTTGAAGGTATCTTGCCAGGCAGAGGAGCCTGTGATCCCCTTAGGTCTTGTGCCATACCTGTCAGTCCCCTATGGATGTCTTTGTAGTATGTGAAATGATGCTGAGTACTTGTGTTTAACACTTGAGTTGTTCCACTTGTATCTGATGGTTTGCAGTGTCTTTTAATGAGAATTCCCTCTTAAGAAGAAAGCGATGTGAAGCCTTTTGGACTGGCGGAATGGCTCTGCCCCAGGGGCAGAGGGTTAGTGATGGTAAGTGGTCCTCAGGTTCTCCTCTTGTCCCTCGAGGGGGGGAAGCCAAAAACCTCACTTGTGCATGACTCAGATGTGGCAGGAAAATAGTGAGTGTGACTGCTGAATAGCATTATCCTGCAGGGTGCCCTGTTTTTGAAAGTCATTGAAGCTTTCCAGGGGGAGACCATCATGTTAATGTGGAGATTCTGTACTTGGATGATTTTCTTTGTTCCTGTAAGATTTTGAAAATATGAAAGAGGAAGAGAACTTTACATTGTGGAGTGTGTCAACTCAACGTCTTGCTGTTTAAATTCTTGTGCTGAATGCCCGTTACGGATGCTGCAGGGAAGGAGGGAGGGGAAAAGCTGCTGTAAGTGCAGTAGTGATAATTGACCCACTTAAGAGAGCTGCTCTAATTTTGCATGTTACAGCATCCTGGAAATTCAGATAAGAATGTTGATCTCTCCAGCTAATAGGATTTCTAAATATATCATCCAAAAGAAACAGGAGGACTGTAATTTTGCATGTCTGTGTGTGTTGAGGCTAATCTTTTGTTTAAGAACTGCACACTCTGAAAATCTGCTTTTTTATTAACTTGTTACTAATTCAGGATAGAGGAGTGTTTGACCTCTGGTGCTGGCAAGGAGGGGACCTGATTCTACCCCATCAAATTCAGTGTTGAAATTCTCACAGCTTCTATGTGGAAATGATCAACTTTTTTCCCTCTGGATGCTGGCACCCAGCAGGTGGCTCAGATTGTCAACTTTTCCATAATGCAGCATTAAACAAAGCCTCTGCAGAGATTGGGGAGGGCAGGGTCACAAGATGGCCCATAAAGATTGCAGATTGGGTGGTTTTTGATAGCTTTGGTGTTTCTGTTTTCCTCGTTCAAGTGAAATTTTGAACAGTAAAGGTCAAAATAATCCTCTTCTGAAATTTGACTGCAGAAGTACTTCTGCTTTACAGAGAAGATTGTTTCAAGTCTCTCTAAGCAGTTCTTTCTCAAAGCACGTTGATAGATGTGACTGCAGGAAAGCAGTTTTATTCTGGAGGTCCTTTGCCCTTGCCCATCAAACCTGTCTGTGTTGGGACAAAACCTGCCGTTGCAGTCCCTTTTTGGAAGGAATAAGCTTTACTCTGTACGCTTCTGGATTAGGTCCACTGAAGCCTTTGCTGCTGTGGGTTTGAATTGCATTATGGGCAGGTAGAACAAGAGCTCGTTGTTTGGCAGCCCCGTGTTCTGTCACCATGTTGGGCCTTGAGTAACGCAGAAATACTTGCAGCAGAAGAATCTGTGCCAGATTTTTTATGCATGCTATAACAGACTGTTGGAATTCATTGCATATTCTGCTGCCTTAGTAATTGGGTTCCAGTTTGGGGTTTTTGAATTGCTGAGACATTCCCGTGGTAGAGATAAAATAAGGAAAGAAAGAGAAACAGGGAACAGGAAAGCTGTGAAGGCATTGGCAGTAGTGAGGAGAAAATATGAAGGGCGGCCCTGAAATACCAGCTGCACAGTTTGGAGGTAAGGCACTGAAACAGCAGCAGAGACACAGGAACTAAGGAGGTGAATGAGGTTCTGAGCGATAGACGGGTGATGAATGAGGGGAGGGAAACGTGATGGCAGACAGGCCTCCTACAAGTGAAGCAAATACAAAGAAGGGATGATAAGGAAGGGGATCACACCTCTGATGTCTTTGACCTTCAGTGATCCTTGCGTGGTTGCGAAAATAAATATTTAACAATCTTCCTAAGGCTTGTTTAAAAGAGGAAATGATTAGCTTGGCTCTCTGCTTAATTCAGAAGTTTCTCTCTTCATCTGAATTTTGGTGCTTATGTCAGCAAAAACAGCATTGTAACTGGGTAATGGTTTGACCTGATTGGAGCTAATACATTGCAAACACCAGCTAAATAAAAAACAGCTAAATAAAAAGCAGTGTGGTATGGCCGGTCATTGTATAGCACATTCTTGCTTTTTTCAGAGGCTATGCTGCTTGTGGGGTGGAGGAGACACTTCCCCTTCCTTCTCTGTGCCCTGACCCTCCCCTTTTTTGAAAGAAAACTGGAAGTTCCCTGATGCTTTGTTTAAATAAATCCTGGTAGCAAAACCAGTCAATCACTCTTGATGCTTTTGATGCGTTTGCTGAAAAAGATATTCCTAGTTGTAGCCATTGCTAATCATTTCTGCATTTTAATACTTTAGAAGTCATTTAGAAAATTAAATGCTCTCTTCCATTCAAATCATTTTGAAGATTCTATATTTGCATTTTAATGCAGTAAGAATGATGCCTTATAAGACAATTTCATGTTCTTAAATAGTTTAATTAAGATTGGTAATGCAAAGCAGAGTAAATAAAATCCACTGAATTGAGACCCATGAACACTTCTGTGCTTATATCTCTGCAAATATTACTTTAACTTGAGGTCTTCTAAAACTGTGTCCGCTTTCATCATACTCTTAAGTCTTACACATTTTTTTTGTCTTGTACTTTTTGATGTTTTAATAAAGCAAAGGTGTATCAGAGAAACAATACTACCTTTCAAATTTGTTTTGGAAAAACAAGTCATTTTCATACTGGTCTTTCCTTGTATCTTGCAAGTAGTCTTGAGAATGGTTTCTTAGATCTGAATAAATTATAAGCCTTTTAAAAAAGAGCAAAAATACTTCTCAAGAGCTGTCTTGTTTCTTCAGATGTTTGTCAACAGGATTTTGTTTGCATGATGTAGTCTTTGTACACAAACTTTGTGCTGGAAATGCTTCTCGGTGAAAGATTTTTAGCATTTTGTAATATGCCAAGTGAAATTGTGAGCTGAGCCTTTTCTGACCCTCTTGCTATTAGGCTGCCTTCATGGCCAGTCCATATCCTCCTGCAAAGGCGAAAAAAATGTCCTTTAGCTGGCAGATTGGCTCAGTGTTGTTGTAAGTATGAATGACGTCATACCCAATCAGATGGTTGTATGTCTGCTATTTTCCCCCTTTGAGAGAGAGAATAATTCTTCCATATTATCCAGTTTCAGCAGTTTGAGGAAAATTGGAGTTTTAAATGAGACCCAAAACAACCAAAATCTCTATATCTTCCAGAGCTCTGCTTTTGAAGCCAAATGTTCCCCATGCCTTCTTTATTTTGACTTGCTAATTGGAAATAAGATGTTGAAGATAATGTGTGCTTTGAAGTTTCTGTATTGTGTATTTTATTTAGATTTAATCCTTTAAACGTTTGACAATAAAACATAAATTGCGGAGCTCTCGTCTTTAGATCAGCTGTAAGTGGAGCACTTAAGTTTTCAACATCCTTCCACTTTGGGAGAAGCCCAGTAGTCTCCGTAATGTTTTGACTGCATGTGTTGGTAAAGTGCTGTGAGATTTGCTAATCAGTATTTTTAAATGGAGATATATAGCTGTTTCTTCAGTGGTGAAACATCTTGTCTGCCAGAAATGAAGTCTTATGCCTAGACAGGGAGTAGAAATCAGTTCTCCTCAGATTCCTTTTGTATTGGTAAGCTGGGATGAATTGTGAGCGTGTGTGTATTTTGTTGATACTACTAATGATAGAAAGCAAGTTTTGAAAGAAGGGGAAAATCTCTTAACTATATAGGTTGAGAAAAAAGAAACCTTTTTGTTTGTACGAAAAGTTGCATCTAACTTATTTCATGAGTTCAATGATCTTTTTAATACGATGAGAAAATTATGCAGTGAAAATGTACATTCAGCAACATGTACTAACTGAAATGCGTAAGTTTATTACATTAAAAACCAGAACTCTAAACGTTGCCTCTGTCTTATTGTAAGGAGGTTTTCTTGCCTTATCTGTTCTGCAGGTTTTTGGTTTGTGTGTTTTTGTGATTTATTTATTTAGTTATTTTTCATTCTGTAATTGGTCCTTTTAACTTGTTATTGTGCTTGTAGAGAGCCTTTTGGCCTTACAGTTTCCAAAGGGAAACAAAGTTGTTATTGTCGTTTCAGGTAATGTAATGTGTACCACAATTGTAGGATAAACAAAGAGCTGGTGATTCAGGTTAGGCTGTAGAAAATTTGAGAGGTTACCTGAACTTGCAAGTCTGTGAGAAAGTACCACTGCGTCCTTGCTTTGCAAGGATTTTGTCCCCTTCTAGCAAACTTGCATTAACAACACACTTTTTTATTTCTCTCCCTTAATGAAGCCGTGGCCTCAGAGTAATGAAGTTCTGCCTATTCAGCTCCAAAGCTTGTTAGGCTGTAGAAAGTCTTTCTGTGACTTTTCCTCTTGGGCAAAATAGCTGAACGGTCTGCATAGAGAATATTTTTTTAATTTTTCCATTGGAATTACCAGTGGACTGTCCTTCATCTTCAGGGAGCTAGGGAAAAAATTGTAAAATAATTTTAAGTTGTTACTGAAGTAGTCTTATTTTAAAGAAACATCTGGAGTTTTCAGCTGAACTGTCTCAGTACCTGGAAGCAGAGAACATTCTGTTTTGTGCTTATCTGGAGTTGAAAGTTTGGTTTTCCCATATGAGCGCCATTAACTTATGCAGAATCTAAGTTGAATTTTCTGTATGAAAATTTCTGGTCCTTAAAGGATCAATCTTGTAGGGAATGTAACAGATGGACTACATCTGTGCTGTTGTTTCTTAGGGACTCCCAAATCACTGCATTCTTATCACATCTGGAGTACCCTGCTCATTGCCAATGATTATGTTGCATATTCAGATAACACTTCTTCAGCTGAAAAATATTTTTGTGAACTTTCAGTGTAATTTTTATTAGCTTCTGCCTTCTCTCTTCAACCTAGACTTTAGGCTCTTTCTATGGCGAAGAAACTCAAGTATTGTGTGCTACTCTTTTCATTCCTCAGTCCTTGAGCTGATGACTTCATTGTCTCAGCTGTTTCTTGTAGTCATTCAGTGATGAAATAAGTGCTCCAGTCCTTGTTTTTTGCTGATAATGTTGGCAGCCCTCCCTGTGGGCTGTAAGCAAGTCACTTTCTTGCTGCTGCAACTGGAGGAGTTGGGAGCATGATCAGGAGCCACGAATGCTGGTTGAGGAGAAGTGTCAAGAACCAGAGGGCAATGTCAAAAAGAAGCTGCAAAAAAAGTAACTTGGAAAAAAATATTTCATTGCAAGAATCCTTTCTAGCAAAACATTCAGAGGGTTCTAGAATGGGAGGGAAGAGAAGACAGAGAATTTTCCACCAGCTTCCTAGCAGACAGAGAAGGTGAGATGCATACAGGGAAATGTTTACATAGGCAACGTATTTGAAGCTGACAAAATACAGAGGAGACAATCCAGAAAGCACGTGCCCTATGTAGGATCAGAGAAAATCTAGATTGGAGAGGGCCTCTGGAGTTCATCTGCTTCAATTCTCCACTCACGTTGTCAGTAGATTGCTGAAGCCCTACTCAAGTAGAGTTTTTGTTACCTCTAGTGATGAACATATCCTATTCTTTTTGAGCTCCCTATTGCAGTGTTTTACTGGCTTCATGGTAAAGGTGTTTTTCCTAGTATCTAATCAGATTTCCTCTTGCTGCTGCTTGTATCAGTTGCCTTTTGTTCTGTCACTGTGTGTGTCCAAGAAGAATCTGGCTCCTCCTTCTCTGTACACCGTCACTAGGTGGTTATGACAGCATTAAATCTCCCTGCCAAAAGTGTTCTCTGGGCTGCACATCCAAGCTCTCTCATCCTCCGCTCATACATACAATGCTCCAGCCCCGTGACCATCTTGGTGGCCTTCCACTGCAGGTACTTCTAGGGTATTGATGTCTGTCTTGAGGACCTAGACCTGAACGCGGCCCTCCAGATGCAGACTCATAATTACTGAATAGAGGGGAATAATCACTTCCCTTAACTGCCTGGCTGTGTTTTTGCTGATACAGCTCAGGATGTGCTTGGTCTTGATGCAAGATCGTGCTGCTGACTCCTGCTCAGCTTGTCCGTGGAGAACTCCAGTTCATTTTCTGCAGTCCCAGCCTGTACTGCAACAATGGATTATTCACTCTCAGGCAAAGGAGTTTTTAAATGTAAAGACAGATGCAGTTCCTGCCAGCCCTGTTCTCCAACTCGCTCAGGTCCCTCTGAGTGCAGTGCTGCCTTCTGAGGGATTGACTGCTCCCCCAACTTGGTGTCATCTGCTAGGCCTGCCTGGGGTGCCTCCTGCTTTGGTGGCTCAGTGTGAATGAAGACAGCGTTGCCCCTGAGGGATGCCTGTAGTAACTCTGTGAGTTGGGCTTTGTGCTATTAATCCAGCCCTCTGAGCCTGGCAGTCCAGCCAGTCCTATGCTTACTTTATAGCCTGTCTGTCTATCATAGTGTCTCAGCAATTTGCCTTTATGAGTGCTGTGGCAGGCCTTGTCTTCAGCTGTGCTGAAATCAGGGTGAGCAGCATCCATTTCTGTGCCATGCTCCCCATACCTGTTGGGTAGGTTGCCGTATAAACTTCTGTTGGGTAATGCTGAGCTTGTGCTTCTGAGCTGTTCTTCCACTCAGTCATTTCAGGGTTTGGCCAGTGCTCTGTACAGAGAACATCTCTGTGCCTGCAGCCCAGAGCAATCCTTCTGTCTCCTGGTGGGTGACAGTGACAGGCGCTCAGCAATTTCTAAAGGCTGCTGCCTAAAACCCCTTTCTGACCAGCCGAAGAGATGGATCCCCTTCCTGAAGAGGAGCTCAGGGCCCTGTGAGAAGCTGAGCCTAACCCTGGCCATGCTTCTTTTGGAGCTGTGGGAGCAGCAGGGCCTAGCCCAGGCGATTCTCCTTTTGGAGCTACACTTGCTGTGCAATCCGGAATGCCACAGCTGTGTGGTGAGGAGAGCAAACAAGTGGAAGCTGTTCTAGGTGAATGGACAGGATGGCAGACATTTTAACTGAGAGGATGTAAACCTGGTTCAACTTCTCTCTCAGGCTGTTCCCTACGTGTTTCTTGTCTTTTTCTTGCAGGCTTTTCTTTTTTTTTTTTCTTTTCCTATCATATTTGTTACACACAGTTATAATGACCTAATATGCAAAGAGTTCTGACAGCAGGGCTGTAACTCCAGTTTGCTCCCTCCTAGCTGAGAGGTGGAATTAATACTACTCCTCTGGAGGAGCTTGGTATTACAGTCCTCATCTTCTCGTTGGAGAGACAGAGGTGTGGAAGTGAAGTGAAGTGCATCACGCAGCAGGGCAGTGACATAATGTCCATGTGTCCCTTGTGTATCCGCACCTCACACAGCACTGTGCTGCCTCCTGGGATCATAGAATCATAGAGCAGCCTAGGTTGGAAGGGACCTCAAGGATAATCAAATTCCTACCCTCCTGCCACAGGCAGAGCCACCAACCTCCAGATCTGGTACTAGCTCAGGTTGCCCATGGCCCCATCCAACCTGGCCTTGAACACCTCCAGGGATTGGGCATCCACAGCCTCTCTGGGCAGCCTGTTCCAGCACCTCACCACTCTCTCAGGGAAGATGATGTAGGGCTCCTGTCCTGCATTGTGGTCTCCTGTGTGATTTTACAGTTAGAAAGGTATGTTTCAGGGTCTTCCTGTTTTTACAGTTAAAATTGTGAAGGAGAGTGAGTTCTGCAAGCTCGCTAGTTCTGCTGTTGTACTCAGCTTGTTATCAAAAGCCCAGGCTGCATTTGTCAGTCTTGGTAGTAGGGGGGGAAAAAAGCTATCTTTTTTTCTTGAAAGCTCTGCAAATATGACACAGTCAACAAGCAGCTGTAGACATGGGACCCACAATAGCATTCTCGGTTGTTGTTCGGAGCAGAGCTGTAGTTTAGGTGCTCGCAGCCGGCGTGCTGTAGAATGCTATTTGAAATTACACTGCGTGGTTACAATAAAAATGCTCCAAGACTGTGTGAAAGGAGTCTAAGGAGATCTTTCCCAGCATATCACTGGCAGTTTTTATTTTCCCAGAGGCAGATGATATGTACATCATTACTGATTTCTTTTTTTTTTCCTGGTAAAGAATTCCAGCAACTGAGATAAGTTTACAGCTTCTTAAAAAGTGATAATGAAAGAGCAGTCTCTGTGCTGTAAGGGAGACGTAAGTGCTTTCCATTGCTACAGCATTCAAAAGATAATACAGGGATAAAAGTTTAAAATGACACTTCAAGAAAATATTCCTCTTTTTCCATCTTGATTAAAACTGTTTAATGAAGGTTGGCTTTTAAGAGTGTGAGAAATGCCATTTGCAAGTACATTAACTTCAGTGTGTTCACTAGGCATTGAAATGCTTTGGGAGTTCCTGTTTAAGTGAAGTAAATATTTGCAGTAATGTCAACAAAATTGCAGTATCTGTGACATGTAGGATACTGTAGCAGACGGCTCACTGAAGATGTGAGTTTCCAGCAGGATATCTGTATGTGTATTCTGGCCACTTCCTTCCCTACTCTCCCCACCCCATTCCTCACCCCACTGGAGTGTTTTCCTTTTGCTCCTTAAGGATCTCCTCATAAAGTTGAGTAACCTACTAACAAGCAGCTGACGCTTGCTTTAACTTTTTTTTAAACACTGAAAATTGATATGTGGATATACAAAGTGATTTTAGAGCAAATTGCTGCATAATTGAATTCAATCTTAACTTCAAATTGCTTTATTCAGTTTATTATATTCAGTTTATTATAGGAGCTTCTTAGCTATGTGTTTTGGATAGCGGATCTATGGAAATCAGGACTGGCATACTTGGAGGGGGTTTGAATATCTGATACACATTGCGTCTATTTTCATCATAAGGAACTCAGCATGCAACTTAGCTCTTAAGCCCTTTTTGCGTGTTTTGGACAGGTGGGCAAATTACTGTGTTGATTTGCATATCATAAACCTGCTAGTTATAGCAAGGCATTGCATTAAGGCAGGACATAGCTTGGGTTTGTCAAGGGCAGGGAGATGGTCTGAAAAGTTATTATCGACTGTAAAGTTGATAATAACGATGGGAGTTGATACCAAAAGTACAGATGTCAGCTTGTTTCTCCGACCCTTTGGAGAGACTTAGGAATGACAGAGTCAGAAGGATTGCCTACGGCAGGGGGGTTGGAACTTGATCATCCTTGGGGTCCCTTCCAACCCAGACCATTCTATGAGTCTGTGATTCTATTCTATGATTATTATAATAGTAAGATGATCAGGAGATGTCAGAGCATTTTACCAAGGAAGGGAGAACTATTTATTTGTTTTAAATAACATGATATAGAAGGATAGAATGTTTTTTGCAGTGCAGTGACAAAACTGGAAACAGCAACCTAGTGTTCTGATCCACAGCCCAGTGTCCCTCTGGGCTGTGCCTTTCATTTTCCTGGGGAAAGCTGATTCCAAAGGAGAAACTTTTATTTCCCACCCATTCATGTAGATAAAGTAGAAAGTGTATCAAATGCCTGTGACTGTGTTTTCTCTGCTGAATAGATCATCATGAAGATTTTATTCTATTCTAGTAATTGAGCTCTCTGAAAAGTTAGCTACCTTAAAATCTCAGATGTGTTGTCTTTCTTCCCTGCAATGTGAACTCCTCCCTCTATCTGCAGTGTTGTACTTGCCCAAGGACCAAATTTAATCTTGTTCCAGAGGCAACTTCTCAAGACATAAACTTGTTTTAAATTCAAAATCTGGTGTTTTATGTCCTTGAAGGGGAATGTGTCATGTTGAGAATTGTATCCATTTCAAAGCATGATGCATCACTTCTCTCTAGCCCTGAAAGGTACTTTAAAAATATCAAATAACAATTTTAAGTTAGGAAAGCTATTAAGACTGTTTTTTTCCCCCTCCATTTTTTCTTGAGTCCTGTGCAGCTGGGCTTGCAGGGGGTGGAGGTACCTTCTCACCCTGACTGCTATGGCTAATGGTAATCTCTCCTTTGTGCGTTGCTTTGAAGTAGGAGTGCAGACAAGATTGCATATTGTGTCCTGTCTGCAGGTTGGTCAGTTCAGACATGCTAACTCAGTTGTCTGTTTGTTATTGTATCCCCAGATACCTGGCTAGCTGTCTGAGGAGGTAACCTGGGTTTTCTGCTCACCTACTTCTAAATAAACCTCCGCTGAATACTTTTGCAGCAGTACTCTAAAGCACAGCCTGTGCAAAATGTCTTAATGCTTTATTTGGCAAAATGCTTTTTTTTAGTAACTTATTTGGGATAAGCTGTTATTTCTGAACAATATGGCAAATTCAGTTTAGGAAATATAACTTCTTAATAGAATAGCAAATTATGTACGCCTCTGTGCTATTATGACTTACGTAGGTTTCTGCTAAAGTGAGCAGTCTCACGTAGAATTTTTTTAATGTTTAGTGTAGTCACTTCTTAATGTGAAGGGATGGGTTGAGGCTTTCTCTGCCCACTGATGCTGTGCATCAGTTCAGCTCCACGTTTTCTGTTCCTTTTATTGAAAGGTGAACAAAGCAGGTGGGCTGCTTGGAGGTCAGCCAGTGTATGAGAGGCATTGGGGCACTGACTTTCCAAGAGCTGCTGGTGAACTGGTGCTCAACACCTAGTTTTCAGCTTCATGCTGTGTTCAAGATGCAGATAAAGATGCAGACAAAGGCAGATAGGTGATTAGGGAAGTTACTGTAATGCCTTTAATCAGACTTGCTTTGAGAAGTAATTAAGTTCGGTAATGTTTGTGGAAGATGGTCACAGCTTTAGCTCTGCTCTGCTTTCCTAAGAGCAAAGAGCAGCGAGGTGTGTGTAGTAGCCTCATAAAATATGTGTTGCATAGTGTGAAGAAATGTAATTAATAGTTTAATAATGCTGAGGAGCAGGAAAATGAAGGATGAAGAAAGCTGAGATTTCCCACTGAGCCCTTGTCCAGATGGTGGTTGGACTTGAGGATCCTATGGGTCTTTTCCAACCTAGATGATTCTGAGCGTAGCTCAGTCCTTGCCCCAGCAGAGCTGGCTGGGGGAAATGGACTCCACTTCTCTGCATCCTGAATCCAGGAGCTCCTGTCAGAGCACTGTGGCGTGTTTGCAGCTCAAGTAATGAAAGGGTTCCTACAGACATGTTCCTGCCTGCAGTGATGCAGAAGGGCTTGCAGCAGCGGTTTGTTTTGTTCTTGTGTTACATGACATACATTGAGACGATTCTCTAAAAGGTCTTTTATAATGGGAAGCTTAACACATCCAACTGTTGGACTTTCCAATAAAGGCCATTAAGAAGTCAGCAGCCTCAGAATGGCAAGGATACAATTCATTTCTTTATGAAGCTATGTTTTTTTTTTCTTTTTAAATAAAGCCTCCAGTGTCAGAAATTTCCTGCTGAGTGTCTCTGTTTTACATGTAAGATATTGGATAACGTGTGCGTGGATAAATTGTGCTCATTGATTCTGGCAGGAAAGCGCTGTTGGAGATTGTCAGACTCCTCCGTGTCCCTGTGCAGTTGTACAGCAGCTGCCACGCTCCTTTCCCAGCAAAATCCTGAGATCGTTCTCTGAGGAGCAGTTAGTACCAGTGCATTAGGCCCCGTATGGGCATGAAAGCAAAGGTGTAGTGCTTGGCTTCTAGCATGGAAAATGTAAACCATTCTGTATCTACAGGATTTGGGTTTGTTCTGGTTTAACAGAGCAGAGTGATGCTGCTCTAAAAGTGTAGCTGGGTGTTGCCCAGGTGTAAACCAGACCCACACTGTGATGAACTTTCGCACAGGAATCGTGTATGTGCTTCTAACAGGGAAGGTGTTACCGGTTTTATAAGGCTGTGGTTTACTATTAGCAGTTATTCTGTGGGCTCTTGCTCCGTATTTGTTTTAAGGTTTCTCTTTCAGATAATGTTGGTCTTTGTGTTTCGGAACTAGCAGCGTTACTTTAAAGAGAAATTTGAGAAGGTGGGATGGGTGATGGAGAGATTGTCTCAGGCTGTGTTTGAGATGAATGCTTTAAGCCAACGTGAGCTGGCGCGGCTTCAGAAAGAAATCATCTTGCTTTGCCCTTGCCTGCTTGTTCCTCCCCCAGTCCATCCCCTGCCTTGTATCAGCCCAGGTGTTTGTGCAGTTACATGTGAACTGGGGAGTTAATCCAGTTGAAAACAGGCCAAAAAACAAAAAGGAAAAATGTTTATTTCAGACAGTTCCCTGGGCTGGTTTGCCACATTGCTGCACAAATAGCAGTCCAGGGAAAGGGGTGATGACAGGCCACAATGCAGCCAGGTTGAGCCAGACTGAGATTATTCTTTGTTTGCATTGGTGTAAAGTGCCAGGCAAACCATAGCTTTAACATCTTTTATTTCCTGAATCTTTCCAAACACTTGCATCTGGAGCTTTCTCAGAAGCAGAGCGTAAGGCTCACGGCAGCACCGCGTTTCCTTTGCCACTGCTGGGCAGGAAGTGATTTGCTCTGCTCCTGGTTTCTTCCACTTTTTGCTCTCTGCCAGCTGCAGACCTACCTGGCACGTGCTATGCTGAATTCCTGATTGTCAGCTCAGAATGATTCTTCCAAATCTGCACCTCTTATGTTTTGTGAAATTTGTTGGTACAAGTCATAAACTTTTGTAGACTTTAGACACAGGGAAAAGAGACAACAAAACTCCTTTACTTTTACCCAAATATTTGCTATTGTCTTCCTTCCCAGCTGCCTTTTTACGTCCTCTCTATTATTAAATGGCCGTGCTGTGCAGGCTTTTGGACTGTATAGCTTCATATCCGCTTATGTTTGAACTCTTTTCAGACGCACGATGTTTTCTGCAGTGATTTTTACTGTTTTCTTTTTCTCTTGCAGCCTGAGCTTTGCTCCTTTCCTGGTGCCTCTCTCCTATTCTGCCAGCTCCACTCTTAAGTTCTTCCTTAAAACTTGCTTCTCCTAGCAACCTCTCTTGTTTTCCCTCACCAGTGCTTGCTCAGTTTACTGTTCAGGGGAAAGGGTCTCCCTTTCTTGTTCAGAGACGTTTTGTTTTCTGAATGCAGCTGACTGTTGTTTATACATGGTCACATCATCCAGGTTGCAGCTAAACTCATGTCTCTAAAAACTTTAATATTTACATTTTCATCCTATGCTTTAATTTTCTTTTCCCTAAGTAGACTAACTGGGTTATCTTTCAGTAGCATCATTCACATATTCCTTTCATAGTTTATCCATCCTGTATAAATGAGGCAGCAAGCATGCATTTTTGGACGAGAAGTTTTTTTTGTTTTTTTTTGTTTTTACTTCCATAGTTTTGTTGCACTGTGTTGTTAATTTTCATGCAACTTTGTAAATACTTCATAATATCACACAAAGCAGATTATTTACTTGAAGTAAATACTAAGACAGTCTTTACTAAGACAGTCAGTAACTCCAGGACTGCAGCCTAGCCTGAACTCTTTGAAGACTGTATTCTCTAAGGGCAGCATTTTCAGAAGAGCTGAATGCTCACTGAATATCCAGCTGGCCTAGCATGCTTTTGAAGATGTTGCTGTAAATGGCAGCGACTCTGAAGACATTATTAAGAAAAGCTACAGCATTAATTTTGACTGAACTGTACGTGCATTGGGGAGTTGGGAGTTCAGTGCAGCTTGCAGGTGATGGGTTCATCCTGTTGGTCTGGTGTGGTGCCAAATCCAGCAGCCTTCTTGCTCTGGATTTTGTCTGCAGCCAACAGGTATAGAGAAAGAGAACTGATGTCAGAGGCCAATTCAGATCCTAGGTGAGCCAGAGACAGCTACTTCTCTGACCTTTTCAATTGAAGTCATAAAATCGGGCAGGCTGAATGCAGACTGAAATGCCTGTCTCCTTTTTAATAGATCTACCCAGGGGGCTGTACCCTGCCCAATTACCACCGCGGGCTTTGTCAAAACTGTGGAGATAGTGGTGCTCCACGTGCTGGATGGAGCTACTGGAGGTAACATGCTGATGACCTGGGGAAGCACTCTGGCAGTGTTTCTTATCCTTAACAATTAGGGGGATTTTAATGTATGGTTTTATGAAATACCGACGTGCAGTTATGTGCAAAGAAGAACAAAACAAACAAACAAACCCACAAGAAAACCCAAACCACAGACCAAAATGCATTTTTTTTCTCGTGCATTTATTTTCACATAAGTAAAGATAGGATTTTTTTTTTCTTTTATGAAAATGGCTTTTGTACTTTGCAGTTTGATTTAAATGCTGTCTTCATTTGTATATTCAGGTGCCATGCAGACTTGTTCTTTGCAGACTTAGGGAACTTCAGAAACTGGCTCCATAGGATTTCAGCCTGAAGGCAAATCTTTATTAGAGTTATGAGAAATGAGTCTTCTACAAAAGAATTGGTTTTGGTTGTTATTTTCTAATCCTGTTAGTTCAGTGTAGTTGGGGAGAGAAATGTTTTAAGAAAACAATTAGTGCTGTCAGTCAGTTTTAATTAATTGCTAATTAAAACAGTGAAAGTTTGTAAAGCAGCAGAGATTTAATTGTGATAAGTCATAATCAGAAATCACTTGCAGTATGAAGATATGGAAGGGCAAGGATATAGGACTGAAAGATGGAAGCCTGGGTTCAGGGCCAGGGAAATGCAGTCACCAATTTTTCACCCTGGTATCACTCCACTTTGTTGTCCACCAACCCTTTATCTTATCTCCGTGTGTTTGTTATTGTAAATGCTTTTGGGAAGCTCTCATCTCATCTGTAGCTTATACAAAACTGTAACACTGAAACTGCAAATGTTTAGTTTCATTGAAAATTTGAGAAAAATGTTTTAATGTTCAGAATTTTAGTATTTGCTTTTTCAGTTATTTTTCTTATTAAGCTTCGCTTTTCTTTGTTTGCAGCCAGCTGAATTACTCTTGTTGAAGGAATTCAAATTTAACTATCTTACACACCTAATGAATCTCTTAGGAGTTTTTTTTGTTTTTGTTTTTTAGAAAGTGTCTGAACTGAAAAAGGTGAAGCTTCATTAGTGGACAGCACAGTGCTTACATTTCTTGCTTACATACTTGCAGTCATCATTCCTTGGCATTAGTCTTTCTCCTGTGATATCTCTGATTTTGTAGCAGCCTTGTAAAAGTGAGTAAAAGTTTGAAGAGTAACTTAGAATAATTCAAAAATAAAATAAATACTGCCCCCTGCAAAAAAAAAAAAATCGACACCACCACCAAAAAACCCACCAGTCTCTCTGCCTTCTCTGTGCTGCTTATTTATGCATTTATTTCCCAAATATGACAGAGTACATCTTGCACTTTGACACACTAAAATTGATGCAGAAAAAACCTATGAAATTGTTTGAGGGTTTCCTGATAATTGTAGATTCTGTCATACATGAAAACCAAGACATTTTTAGGAGGGATAACAGCTTTTTACAAGTATTCCTGCATCTCTGAATAAACTTTGTCAAATGGCATTTTTGCCTCCTCCTTAACGATACCCAAAACCAAGGGGATTTTTCTTCCATAATAAGTACCTTAGAATTGCTGGAATATATAAAACGTGGGCCTGTCTACAGGACAAATGCATGCTTGTTTTGGTATTTTGGGTTTTAGGTTTCTGGTAGTATTCATTTCGTGATGAACTTTTGTTTCCCCTGGTACTGAGAATGAGATCATTATTGCAGTGATTCATTGTGCGCTCACATTATCCCCAGATTAGGAGATTGTAAAGGCAGGAGGGGAGTGCTCTGACCGCTCAGTCTGACCTCTTGCATCACGTTGGTCAAAGGATTCCCTTGAATTAAATCTTTTGAAGTTAAGCCTTTAGACTCATCTCGTTTGATGTAAAAGTTTCCAGAGGTGGACAATCAGTTGCATACCTTGGTGAAGTTAGCTAAAAACCAAATAGCAGCAGAAAAGCAGCTGAAACTGTTAAAGCTTTTTTAGTTATTTTATTTTTTAGTTAAATTGGGTACATTTATAACCTAAGGCCCGTTGTGTTTATATGCTGGTATTTTGCATGTGGGTATCTGCAGTATCAGTAGCTTTCTGTCTCGGAGAACTTTTCCATGTGCTAGCAATCTCCATATATAAAATTATCATTGTTTTCTTTCTGCTTCAAAGAAAACATTTATCTTATGATTGGATAAATTTTGAATACATATTGAGTATTATCTGCTGTTTTCAGCTGTTGTTGCATGTTCTCCTGAACTGTTCCAGCTCTGGAAAGGAGTTTAAAAACAACTGCCTGTTTTTACAACTACTTCCTGCTGATAATTGTGCTCACAATATTCACGGTGAAGGCCAGCCCATTGCTACTGCATGACTCAAATTTCCCCTTTGCTTTGCTGTAGCAGCTACGCATCTAATCACTGAGAGAGATTGCTGGAGGCTACCTTAAATGAAATCCAGAAATGCCACATTTTTACTATGACCTTTGCTTACAATTTCAGTGGACACTTGAACTGACTTCTCTATGGAGCAAAGCAGCTGTGTGCTGCAGCATCTACAGTATGGCTCTGAATTGCCTCAGAGTTGCCTGAACCCTGCGAGTGAATTTCCCAAATTCTTAGCTCCAGTCTTTTGTCCCTACAACTGCATGCGTGTTCTCTGCTTCTCCTTTCTTAGACAAGAAGGTAGATTTGTTTTTCTTATGGTAATAAAGCCGGAGCACTTGTAGTGCCTTAATAAGTTTGCCTCTTCCACCAAAATGTTTTGTAGCAGTTTGATGAGGGTGAAGAATAATGTAGTGTACAGATTTCATTACTCTATCTGAAATACTGAGGCTAGAAAAGCAGCTTTCTGGCTCACCTAAGATGTGAGTTACCCTCTGGCAGTGATTCTATCTCAAGTGGCAGTAGGCAGCCTCTTGGGCTGTGCAACTGCTCGCTTTGGTGTTTCAAGAACATATAAAATGCCTTTTTCCTTTCTTTTTTCATCTTTTTTTTTTTTTTAAATCCCTAAATCGTGACCAAATCTGTCAAATATAAGTGATAATTTGAGTCATCTCAGTGATGAAAGTATCTCAGGGTGGACATATGGTAACTGGACACTTCAAGTCAGTGATGCACTAGGAATGTTTTTAGGTCTAGAGTATTTCTCAAGCATGAAGTTGCTGAAGTAGTTTCTTTCTAGGTCTGTTTGAGGAGATGTCAAGAGCTGTGGTTTCATGGCAGTTTCCTTACTAAACTCTTTCCATTTTCCCCTTTCTCACTATTTTGACCAAAAAGTCGCATTTAATTCAGTATTGTTCTGTGTAGATTTAAGCTCTGTTTTTCCTTTCAGATTGTGTTAGCAATTTCATTACTGTGTTCAAGATTACTTTAATGTCTTACATACTGTTATCTATTACAAGTTTTGTTTGCTTTCAGAGACTGAGATTTCACTTAGTTAAATACCCTACTATAATTTTTAATGCTAAAATTCACTTTCACCAAATAATATTAACATAATGTATTGAATCTTGTAGTAAATTTGGAGAACTAAGTTCATATTATTTAAAATGCAAACTAAGGATAGAAACGCTCAAGGATAAAAGTTCTTAGTGAGACAAATGCTTATGTATAAAGTGATTACATTATCTGAATTGTTCTTCTCCCACTGCTGGCAATATTTAGGAGGGATCTGTACAGTGGCATACCCTAGGACAGCACACACCAGTACTTGCGTTACCATGGTGTCCTGAGCTATACTCACGTCTCAGTGTTTCCTAATACTGGATTTCTTAACGCATTGCTGCATACAGAAAAACTCCACATACATGTTTTCTTTGCCTATCTCACAAATTTTACACCACTTGTCGTGGTAAATCTGGAACTCCTTTATGCCAGGTTGGCCAGCCCTGGCCAGGTGAGAGATGGAGCACGTGAGTGGTACTTTGCCCTCAGCGAGAAGGCCACCTTTGCACCTTCAGCTTAACATTTGTTTGGCTTTCTTTTTGGATATTAAGACAATGCATATTAAAATGTGCTTAATTTCAGTAAAATCTGATGAAAAGTATGCTGATTTTTGGCTTGTTTTTTAACTATTATAAGTCCCAAATGTGCCCATAAGGAGCAATATTTGGTTATCTGGTCCTGTAGTTAAGTGCTGGCTGATGATGAACTCAAAGTAGCAGCTGATTGTCCTGGCCAGAGGAGGGAGTAGCCAAAATGGCTTTGTTTTCCAAACTCTTTTGCAGATCGTGGTAGAAGAAGAGGGCAAAAGAAATATATTGCTGTTTTTCTGTACAGTGGGATCTTGGACTGCTAAGCTAGCATAGGAGATGGATGCTGCTTTACCCTAGCATACTTTCACACTGTTATCTCTTTACTAATGCTATTTGTTGTTATTGTTCTCTTCTTAGGCTGCAAGATGTGGTGAGTGGTTGTAAGTCACACAAGGTGTTGTGTTTTTCTTTCAGATCACCACTTGACATGGGCAGCTTGTGCAGGAACCGCAGCAAGTGCTGGCAGGGTCTTCTGGGGAGTGCATCTGTTAGCTGGGTGCTGCCTGGGAGCAGAAGTGTTGCAGCCCAGCACCCCACCTGTGTTTGGTTTCTGCCACAGTTTAACTTGGGCTTTGTTTCTTCATTTTTTGGGTTGCTAACGAAATTTAGAAACACTGTCACATTCAACAAGTGTGTATATTCCTTGACCTCTTCACAGACATGTTACTGGACCTCAGTGATCTTCTTCAGGTATTGTATCTATTTTCATTTGAAAATTCTCTTAGATTGATAAAGGTTAATTTCAAGCAAAGAGCTGTCAGCATGGGCTATTTGGAATGCTTTAATTTCGCTGTAAAATTTCTGAATCAGAAAAGTCACTGCTTTTTTAACTCAGTAATTGTTCAGTGAAATTAAATATCAAACAAATATCTTTTGCTTTTCATGTTGCAAGTAGCATATCAAGAGTTACTATGATGCTATCTGCAGGATTCAGAGCCACTGCAGTGGCACAAGGTCAGGTGTTACACATTTTTAATGCAATGGTTGTAGAAGACAAAACTCTTTGTAGGTAATGAAGTGTAAATGAATTAGGGCACTACAGGGATGTGTTTTATAAAATGTACTTTGAAAGAAATGTGTACTTGGTCTTTATGTGGAAATAGAAAGCTGTGCTGACATACGCTGTCTCACTCTCATTCTCCATGTTAGCACTGTTTTACATACAATGTGAGTAGGCTAGTTACATCTATTTCTGTCCTCCCAGCTGTCTTGGTAAATGGCATCCCTCTGAAGACTATTTATTGCTTAAAGCAGTCTGCTGAAATTACAATGATCAAATGAATCTTTAATTCTTAAAATTACTTAATTTTTTTTTCTAAACTCTGAATTATTATGATTGCCTATAAGCAAATATTGTATATGGAGAGTGGAGAGTTTATTTCCTTTTAAACACGGGTGATTTTTCATGGCAATTGTTATGAAATATTGTGATCACGGTAATATGGAGAATGTCCACCAAATGTGAAGAAGTATTGAATCTGAAAAAGAAAAAAAGCTGTCTTGTTGGCAGGAACAAAGATTGAATGATTTGGTTTTTTCCCCTCTGTGCATTCCAGCCTGAAAAAGTATTGAGATGGGGCATATGAGAACCAAAAGGTTAAAGAGGGGGTAACTGAAGGGATGGGAGAGCCAGAAATAGATTAGTGGTATGGAAATAGTCAGCCCTGGATAGAAGAAGAAAATGCAACGTTTCACTGTCAGGAACTGTATTTATGTATTTAACTATGTGAAGATACATGGTAGGCTCTGGTTTCTAGTTTCTTAAAGATGAATCTGAGCAAACAAATCTTAAATGTTACTGTTAACTATAGTTAGCCAGAAACTCCTGCTTAAGAATGTATAAATGAGCTTTTCAGATCTCTGGATTTCTCCTCCCCATCTGAGTTTGTTTAATAAAACAAAAAGAAATGAAAAACTAAAACCAGCCACCTCCCATTTTCTATTTTAGGTCACCTGTATATGTGCTTAAAGCAAAACTACCTACAAAAATATTTCCTTAGACGATTCTTAGCTTTTGCTGCTTTGTTTCTCTCTGAAGTTAGTGGCAAAACGTTTACTGCCCAGACAGAAAGCTTCTGTGCATTCTGCATTAGATCAGTCTTAGCTTGCAGATGGTATACCTAAAAAAGAAAAGCAATTGGTTTATTGGATGGTACTATTGCCTTGAAGTGGCCTTTTCTTTTAAGGACTGCTCTGCTGTTGTGAAGATGGGATGTGAATGTCATTAAAGAAAGGTTGTTAGTAGTAGCAATGTTATTATCTTTCCAAAATATTTAACTTGTTTGGAAGTGTCTGTACAACACATGTACTACTAGTCCAGGTAACCATTTTTGTTGGTGAAATAAAGGTAAGAAGTTTATATCAAAAAAACAAAGGGCATTTGAAAATCTAAAAAGTGATTTACTCCTGACCTTCATCAACTCTTGCCTAGATGCAAGTTTGATTTTTTTTTTTTTTTTTCTCTCAAATGTTCTGCACAATACAGCTCTGTTGTTGCAGGAGGTGAACTGATCTATGGAGTTGTTAATTGTGTGACCACAGGAACTTTTTAGAATAGAATAGTTTGGTTGGAGGGGACTTTCAGAGATCATCTCGTTCAACTGCCAACATTTCTTTTGAAGAAAGTTAAAAAATAAAACATCCTTATGGAACCTTTTTGTGGAGGCTACCGAGTAAATTGCAGAACACCTTGAAATAGATTTTGGTGCATTTGAGTGGTAACGGGGGGGAGGAAAACTTCCTTTTGTGCATTGCTTCATCTACTAGCAAAGCAAAAAGTAAATCCTGTAACTCCAGCTGCCAGCAAAAATGATAAACAAAAACCTGTGAAATAATCCATCTATTGCTTCCTTTTAGCAGCTTGCAGCTGGGCACAATATTTGCTATGCTGTTCTGCTCTGCATTTATGGCACCCTCCACATCAGTGACCTTCAGCCAGCGTCTTGCAGGCACTGATGGGGAGCTGGGACCTGCTGGTAGCTCATGAGTTGGGTAGCTGGAAGTGAAAGTAATACGAAGACAACTTGCATCTACTTGTCTCACAACCTGCCATATACATGTTCTTTCTCTCTCGTTCAGTTTAGCTTTTCACAGTATATTATTAAAAATAAAAACAATAATAAGGAATCGGAGGAAAATCTTGAGTGTGGCCCCTTAAGTTCTGGTCTGTACCTCTTGTGCATCCTCTCTTCCTGTATTTAGGGAGTTGTTTTGGGATGTTTCCCAATTCTCAAGACAAAACAAACAAACAAAAAAACCCCCACCCTGCTCAAAAAACCTGTTCCTTGTAATATAATATGCTTTTAGCATAACATTATGCTGCTAAACCTTAGCAATAGAGGCGGCTAATGTTCCCTGCTAATGGCAGTGTTTATAAAGTCCTGTCAGTTTTTCTCCTGTGCTGGTGACTGAGATGGGGGAGTTTGGCTTGCTCCACTAGAGAACTATTCTGTTTCATAACAATTTTTGGAACTTCAAAATTCCTCTCAGAATAAAACAAAATGCACCCC
>WBMW01000242.1:230591-254613 GCA_013396635.1 Penelope pileata
GGGGGCGCCGCTGTGCCGCGCTGCGGGCGGGGGCGGCCGGGGCTGCGCCTGGGGCGGAGCGGGGCGCGGGGCTGCTGCCAGCGCTCCCCGGCAGCCGCGTCTGTCCCCATCCGTTCGCCTCTTTTATCTTTCTTCCTGCTAAAGTTTTTCTCCCTTTTATCCCCCCCCTTTATTTCTCTCTCTTTTAGCTTTATTCCCCCTTTTATTTTTTCTTTCATTTTCCCCTTCTTTTACTTTCCCTTTTTGTTTTCCCTCTTCTATTTTCCTACACCTTTACTCTTCGCCTTCTCTTCCTCCCCTTCTATTCCTCTCCTTCTATTCTCCCTCCTGGTTTTCTTCCTTTTTTCTTCCCCTTTATTTTTTCCCTTTTTATTTTTTTCCCTTTTATCTCCCCCTTTTACTTCACCCCACTTTTTATTCCCTCCTTTAATTTTTCCCTCCGTTTTATCCCCCTCATTCTATTTCCCCTCCCTTCTTCCCTCCCTATTTTATTTCCCCCTCAATTTTCTTGCAGCCCCCACCCTTCACCCCACACAACTGCAGCCCTGAGAGCTGTGGGTGCCCCATCCCTGGAGATGCCCAAGGCCATGAATGGGCCCTGGGCAGTCTGTGCTGGGGGGGGCATCCAGCCCATGGCAGGGGCCTGGGGCTGGATGAGTTTTAAGGTTTCCTCCAACCTAAGCTGTTCTGTGATTCCGTGATTCCATGTGGGGCCCTTAGCCCTGGCTCTCCCTATGGGCAGGGGCTGCTGCTTACAGGACTGCATGGGGGGTGTCACTGCAGTGGGGTTCAGCAGCATTTTACGATTGTTTGTTGATTTTTTTTCAGTCCATGCAGGGGACCATCATGTCAACATTGGCCCCATGTTTAATCTCTATGTTGGTAGCGTTGTGTTCTGGCTGTTTCTGGCCCCTTTCACTTCTGGCTTTTCACTTAAAGCCATCCACGCGTTCATTTTCTGGCTGTTCGGTAGCTCTCAGAATTTAAATTAACTGTGCATAATGTTTTGTCGGATGACCTGTGGGCACAAACACTGGCAGGAACCTCTGAGCAGCTTCTGCACAGATGCCTGCAAACATTCCCCAAACTCTAGGAGAAGCAGCGCTGCCTCCTCCACCTCACCTGGAGCTGAGTCCATGCCCTGCGGGACAGCACCGACCCACGTGGGGCAGTACTGACCCCATGCAGGGCAACCCAGACCCATGTGGGGCAGCCAGGAGTGGGCCAGGTGCTGCCTGGTGGCATCTCATGGGATGATACAGCATCAGTGGGAGTTTGCACATCCACTAGGTGTGGGTATTGCTTCTGGAGGCGCTTTGTATTTCGGGATTGGTCGTTTCTGTTTATTAGCGTTTTAAAATCATCCTTTTCCAAAAGCTGCAATTGTGCCAATACTCATTTTTACAAGGAAGTGCTTGAAAGCAGTTTTTCCTAAGCTGTTCCTCCAGACGATTCGCTTGCAACAAGCACCTTAATGAGAGTGGTGGGCAGGATCTGCTGGGACAGGGCACAGATACATGCGGCACAATCGCCCTACAGAATCCTGGGGCTCCATCAGTCTTTCCCAACTGTTCAGTTTTAAGGTCATGGTCAGGAGGTGACTGCGCTTTGGCATTTCGTAGAATTGTTGAAGTTGGATGGGACCTTTGAAGGCCATCTTGTCCAGCTCCCTTGCAATGAACAGGGAGACCTACAGCTTGATCGGGGTGCTCAGAGCCCCTCAGCCTGACCCTGTGTGTCTCCAGGCTGAGGCATCCTCCACCTCTCTGGGCAGCCTGTTCCAGTGCTCAAGTTTTGAGGGAGAGATGTTGGAACTTTTTGCTATCTGAATGTGATGCTTTCATGGAAACGGCTCTGCAGGGCCGACGGGCGTAATCACGTCGGGGTGATGGGGTAATTACGGATAGCAACGGGGCAGCGTTGTCGGAGCTCGGTGCTAAATGGGAGCGCCTTGATTAATCGTAAAGCCGTCAGGCTGTCGCTGTGTTTTGAGCTGAATTTTCATCTTTATCAGTTTAAGTGCCCGCGTAGTAGATCAGCTAAGGAAATTGAGTTGAGGCTGATAGTTAACAATTTACCTTCCATCATGGATTTTCGGTCAAGTGATAAAAGGCGGGCAGGAAATGAGAAACTGATACCTCGAATAAGAGTAAACATGTGTTAAGCACAGCTTTTACAAGATTGTTTGATAAATTATAAATTGGTTTAGGCAAAGCACCATCCGCCCTGACAGATTTCCGTTGTTTTGAAGCTGATAACACCAACGCTTGAAATAAGTTGAGACATCAGGAGGCACATCCAGGGCTGATGAAAGTTGTCACAGTGCTGTTGACGTTAATTGGGTCCCAGCAATTTATGCCTGGATACATGTGTGGCTTTGAACCCTGAAATCACGTAAGGAGAACGCTGTGCACTGCTTTAGAAGCCTCTTGGCTGCAAAGCAGGGAAGGATTGTGTTTTAGCTGTGCCTGTAGTGAAAAGGTGTTTCTAGAGCTGAGTCTGTGCTGCTCTCTGTGCTCTGAGATGTGGAGCAAGCCAAGCATGGCGGCCTCGTGGTGCTGCCGCTCGGGTTCTGTGCTTCATAAATCAAAGTGTAGGATTAGAAATAATCATGTTGCTTTCTATTGCAGACCCGTGTTTGTATATTCCTCGTTTTGCACATATGCTTGAATTTGGGGATAAGAACCATGAGGTGTCCATGACGGCTCTCAGGCTGCTGCAGAGGATGAAGCGAGACTGGATGCACACCGGCCGCAGGCCGTCCGGGCTCTGCGGGGCAGGTACGTGGGTGTGGGGCATCAGGTACATGAGATGTGGGGCATCAGGAACATGAGTTGTGGGGTACCAGGTATGTGAAGTGTGGGATGCTAAGCTGAAGGGAGCTTATAAGCAGGAGGAAGACCAACTTTTTACATGGCCAGGTACTGATAGGACAAGGGGGAATGGCTTGAAACTAAAAGAGGGGAGATTTAGGTTAGATGTTACGAAGAAATTCTTTACTCAGAGGGTGGTGAGGCCCTGGCACAGGTTGCCCAGAAAGCTGTGGGTGCCCCATCCCTCTGGAGGTGCCCAAGGCCAGGTTGGATGGGCCCTGGGCAGCCTGATGTGGTAGGGGGCACCCAGCCCACGGCAGGGGTTGGAGCTGCATGGACGTTAAGGTCCCTTCCAACCCAAGCCATTCTATGGTTCTATGATTCTGTGAAGTACCCGAGATATGGGGTGCCAGGTATATGAGATGCGGGGTGCACTGCTTCACCTGCACCAGGTTGGGAAGGAAGCTCTTGGAGCGAATGGGGACTTTTCTGTTTCCTGGGTGATGCCATGTTTTTGGGATTTTGTACTGACAGGTTATACAGCTTTTTGTCTCAGTATTTCCTGGAACTCAAACTTCGTTTTTGCTCCTACATTTCTAGTTCACATCCTTTAGCTCTTAGATATTGGAGTTTGTTTTAACCTCCTTTCTGGGGTTCCTCTCACTCCCACTCTGCAAGCCATAGCTTTTTGTCAGCTAAAACTGCACCGTGCAAGCACTTTGAATTGTGTCTTTCCACTGATTCTTATGCAAGAAATGCCCTCTCTGACCTAATCCATGACATTATTTTCCTCTCCATCTTTTTCCAAGATTCATTGCAGGTGTGGTGCTTACAAAAACCTGCTGGACTAGGCTAAAAGGGAGTCTGTACCAACTGGTGAGGTCAGACTAATGAGGAGTGTATCTGGTCACAGAGTTAGTGCATGCACTTTGTTTTATTTGAATGCTCTTATACGTGCTTGCTTGAATGAGAAATAGTGCACAAGCCATAGAGACCCCAGGACTGCAATCTTCTTGAAACTTCAGCCTTTTCTTATTGGTAGTACTTGCTTATTGCACATTGCTAAAAATGTGGGTACAGACACTATAGAAACCAAACTTATCTTTGATTCCATCCGAAACTACATCTACGTGAGCAAGTAATTGGGTTCAGTAGACATAAGGCAGGAGGTGCTGATTCCCCTACATCCACCCACACAATACATCCATCCACGCAACACACAGTCCGTTGTGGATTGGGTTTCCTTTGATTCCTTGTCCACAATATCTGTGTGAAGGACCTGTTGTTTGTTCAGCCCCTGATGGAACTGGAGCAATTTCCACACGTACCCGCAGTGGAGCTCTGGTTTCCTTTCCTCTGAAGGAAAGCACTTTTGCGTGCTTAAACCTGTTCTGCCCACTGAACCGCTGTGCAATGGATGAATGAGGTTGATGCCTCAAAACTGACCTGCTGCTCCGAGCTAAAACATGAGTGTAAATGCAACCAGTACCAGTTGTCTGGCTGTGCGGAGGGTCTTGTGCTTGGGCAGGCCAGTGATAATGGTCAGAGCAGTGAGGATAACAGCTGAAGCAGGTTCAGTGCTTTGCTTCTGGAAGATTTAACTGGAGATCTTTTTATTCAACCAGTAAATTGTGCTACAAAGAGGATAATGTTGAAAATGGGTGATCAGTCAGGTGTTCTTGTGCTGTATTTAATTAGCTAACCGTGATTTCCAAAATGAGCTAAAGCATAGAATTTTTAGGGTGCAATCTGCAATCAGCTTAGTTTTATTGGGCAGGAGCAGAGTCTGTAAAGTTGAGTCAGTCGCCTGTATTCAAGGATGCAGCTGAGCGTAAGCATTTACTGCTCTTTAGCTGAAGGCAGGGGCAAAGAGAGGGTATCGTTATCTGACTTTTCTGCTTCTCTTCAGCAAATTTTCCTCTTTCTGACATTGACTTTCCCTGCTTATTCTCTAGCTCTGCTAGTGGCAGCGAGAATGCATGATTTCCGACGTACTGTTAAAGAGGTCATCAGGGTGGTCAAGGTTTGTGAGTCTACGTTAAGGAAAAGGTCAGTGCAATTTTATTACTTTTATCTTTCGTTTACGGTACTGAAAAGCGGTGTAGTCAAAAATGGATATATATCAGGGAAAACCAGGTTCTTTTCCTTTTCACAAGAAAATAAAATAAGTACAAAGTGTTTAGCTGGGCATTTTGAAGGACTAACCCTGCCTCTTATGTAAGGCCTTGAGTGCTCAGCAAAGATGGTAAGAAGCACTGTGCCTATCTAACGGGTGAAAAGTTTAAGGCAAACAGTGTTGGGTCATAAGTGTTAACAGAAGAAATAATTCGTTGATTTTCAAAGCTGAGGATGTACAGTGGGATTTTTTTTTTTTTGCCTTAATCCAGAATGCAGTGCTGACAAGTCTTGTCCTTTAGCTGTTTCTGAACCGAACTTTTCAAAGTACTTCAATAAGATGTTCATTTTCAGTAGTGTTGCACTGCTAATAAATGGATGAGTTTAATGATAACTTCACTAAAAGGTGTTAAAATTGGGCTTATCAGCAGAGTGTGAGCCTGAAATTAAGAATTTCACCTGTACCTTTGGCTTGGTTTTTATTGGAATGATGTAGTAACATTTTGTGCATTTCGATAAAGTTCACTTTACTAGCAGTCACCCAGTTTCTTTCAGTTCTGAAAAGCTGTTGCCTTTTCTTTCCCCATAGGTTAGTGAAAAATGACCTAACTCTGAAATACCGTACTTTTTGTTGCCCCCAGTACCAAATTTTTCTACCACCATTATATTTTGAAGCTTGTTGAACCAAAGTTAGTCTTTGGAAAGCTCCGCTGGTGTTTTGCTTTCTCACCGCCTCCCTGAGACTGGCCTAGGCACATCCACCTGAACCTAGTGCTTGTTAATAGTATTCCCTTCTCGATTGTGAAAAATGTTTTTGCTCTTAATCGCAAATCACAGTTTGTGGAACAGAAGGGATATTTCCCTGCCTTGCCTGGGTGCTGCAGGGATAAGTTTAAATTGTTTAAATGGCTGTAGGCACTATACCAGTTAGGATGCATGAGCACAAATGCCACTTCTTTTCCTCTGGTCAACAGATCATGTGTTCTCATGTGCATTTTGTATCCTTGATGATTTATGCACCCACAGTCACTTTCAAGATGCCTTGGTTAAAGAGTTCATTCTTACTGAGAAAATAAGCATAATAAATTAGAATTGGAAGGAGAATTAGTTTGAGCAATTGTTTCAAGCGAAGAAATCTTGCTTCAAAATTCATGCTTTGAAATGTTTACTCAAGTCACACACATCAACTGAAATGACAGCGTTATTTACTTTGACAGGGTAAACGTGACAGCTGAATTATTTTCAGGCAGCTATAATTACAAGTATATTTATCACGAATCTATAAATTTGATTGATGTTTTTCAAATAAGAGCATGGTATATAGTATTTAATGAAGGCAAATAAAAAATACCGTTGAATAACTGTTTCTGCTCCCTGGTTTTTCCTCCTCTCTCAAGAATTCCTCTCAAAATGCCATCAAGTAGAAGTTGTCTAAATTAATAAGCAGTTGTTTCATGTTCTTAAAAATTTGTTTGCTTCTCAGTTTGATGTAGATTTATTTCCTTTTAATTATTGCTGTAGTTATTCTGATCTGCAAAGAGCTGCTGCTGCTTTGTGTGTTGTGAAGCTGTTGAGTGTGGTTGGGTGGAAGTTCATTAATGGGCAGCTTTGGGTGCTGTGCTTGTTACTGGTGCCTGTCCTCTGGAAGCTCTTGGAGGAAACCAGATGGGAGTCCAGATAATGCTGACGCTTCCAGCCTCTAGGTCCTGTTTTATTGGTTGATTTCAGTAATGCTCCCAGTCTGGGATGGACAGGGCTGTACAGATCAGTGGCTGGGAAGATAGGAACGATGGTTTTTAAGAAAGCTGTGCTTGGCCTGCTGTTCGGGGAAGACCCTCATTAAGGGATAGCAGCCCTTCCCTAAGAAACTTTCTGATCGTGGGTGCTACCAGCCATGCAGCTGTGTACAAGGGGTTGGTCATCCTGTTGTCCACTGACTGGGGAGCACCAAGCCTTCGAGCCCGTAGTCTGTCTGCTGTGTACTGGAGGAATGGGTCTTGGGCGGAGGTTCACCAAGATGTGCCATACCTTCAGGTCATAAAAATGCATGGACTGATCGAAGATGGAATCTGGTTTGAAAGGAGCAAGCAACAAAGCATGGAAGCATCCCATAGACCCCGTCACCCATCTTCAGATCAGGACTTCATAATGTAACTGTTTGGCTAAAGAATGGAGTGATTTAACTTTTAATTCATGTGGTTTTGGTTGGGTCTTAGTAAGAAAACTTTGTACTTACTTCACAGGGCCTTTCAGCTTTATGTTTTGAAGCACACAATTAAAATGTAAAGCTTGTTGCTGTTGTTGAAAGAGAGCATATTAAATATTAATAAATGTACTGATAATTCTATCTGTCTCATTTCCAGCCTAATTGAAATGATATTAACTTATATATCACTTTATATATTCAAAGTACTGTACAAATATTAACTAATTAGTCAAATTGTTATTTTTTGTGTAATCATCTTGGAGATAAAAGAAATTAACTTTTAATAAACTCAGCCCTTTTATTCAGTTTGATTCTCACAGTTGTGCCTGTTTAATGCACCTATCCTTGCTGCTGCCTCTGTAACATTTACATTCTCTGCCCCCTCATCTGCTTATTCACCTATTGCATACTTTTTCTGCATACTAAATTATATTCTGTCTGCAAGAAGAACAATTTTTGTGATATTTCTCCATTGTACATTATCTAATACTGTGTTGCCCTTATGCATGTTTGAAGATCTTAGGCATTTCTTCAATAGAAATTAAAAAAAAAAGTCAGCTTATCTTTGTTAACACTTGCATTTTACTTCTTTGGCTTACTCTCTTTATCTTTAAATTAAGCTGCTTTTTACATAAAAAAAATATTTCTTCTCAGTTCCATCAAGTGCTATCTGTTAAAAAACCTATTTGTGGTGAACTTCAGACAGAGTAAAATATCAGCACAGTGAAGCTTCATTTGGAAGGAATTGAAATGAAAGGCCGAAGTGGATTTAAAGCGCTCATTTTTGAGGCAAATGTTTCTTTGCACAACAAAATTTTTGGTGAAGGAAGACAAGACTTAATTACAAAGGAACTCTGCTTGCCAGGCTGGGTGGAGACGCTGCAGGGGCTTTTTTGAGTAGGGTCCTTTGCTCGTGTTGTGGGGACCCAGATGTAGCTCTTTCAACTATGGCATTGGTAATTTTCTGCAAAAATTAAAGATTCATGCGCAGAGATAAATGTACTGCCTGCAGCTTTTCCTATTTTCATTGCAGCAATATATAGTTCACATAAACTTTGTGTCCAGAGTCCTGCTGCAGTCTCAAGCTGGGCAGACTTCTGCCAGCAGAAGCAAAGAGAGGAGCAGTTTGCTACGTGAGTTCAGAGCCAGGATGGGGAGAGAAGGTAATAGGGATGCTACACAGGTGGCTGCAAGGCCAGGTTTACAAAATACCAAAGCTCTATCAAGGTCAAGACTGAAGGAAAAGGTGTGAAGAAGTTGGTGTTCTGCTTTGATACATGTGAAGTCTTACTAAAACCCTGTGAAAGGAAAGTAATGCATGGAGAGCCCTTTGCTTAAGGTGACTGAGCATGGGGAGGGGCAGGGGATGTGCAGGAAGCCTGAGCTGTGTAAGTGGGTTCCCTTAAAGTGTGGTACGGAGAGAAATGTTCAGAAGCCTGGGAAGGTTCCTTCAGGTGTCAGGAGCCTGTGGTGCCCTCCCTGACCTCACAGCAGCTGGGGAGCTGCTTCTCTGACCACTGCTGTGCCAAACTGAGAAAGCGAATGGAGAAGTATCTGGTGTCTCAAATTAAGTGGAGAAATATTTGGTGTCTCAAGTTAAATCGTTTCAAGTGGCTTACAGGTGATTCTAGACATCTTTCTAGGATAGTGAGTAAAATGCAGCTTGATCCGTGCAAGTTGGTAGTGCATACCCGTGCAAGCTGGATTGTCTGTCTTCATGAAAAAAGATTTTATTTTTGATGAGTCCCATTTCACTGGCAACGTTACTTTTATAAGTCTGGCTTCTGCACAGCTAGTAAGCTAATGCATTAATTAGACTTCTAATATATTTCAGTACTTGATACTTATTTTAAAAACTACCATTTCAAATTTATTTAGTGGCTGTTACTTTTGATACAATAATTAACTTAGCACTAACTCAGGCTTGGATCTTGTAAACAGTTTTCTCTGTGTTTGACTTTGCTCATCTGAGCGACTCTGTTAGGAAACAAAGCAGCATGCTATTTTTCTTTTCCAGGAGATCACAGAATGTTTTGACATACTACAGTGGAGGAACCACGCTAATGAAACAAAATTTTAAGTAGCGCCGGAGCATTTTGTTCCCTTACCATGGGGTGAACAATGGAATCAGGGGGAAAATGAGGTCAGAACATTGCAGCAGGTTTAGAGTGACAGGTTTCAGGACCCGTCGGTGGGGTGATCAGTGGGTTAGCAAATGTGCACAAATGTTAACCCAGGTTAACTCTGTGTCAGCTTTTGCAGAATCAGAAATAATATGGTAGCTGATTTGTGATAATTTTAGATCTCTGTTTTGGTGGAAGCAAGCAAAAGCAACTGATTCGAAAGGGCACTTCTTATTAGTACAAGAGTAAATCTTTCAAGGAACCTTTTCCTTAATACTTAAAAAAAGGACAGAATTACTAGCTAATGAGCACCACAATTATCAGTTACCAGGTAATTTGCAGTAAATGACTGTGAATGCACATTCTTAGTCCATCTCAAAACCAGATGAAATGTATTAATGTAGGACACTGTGGAAGTTGTTTAAAGGAAAATATTTCTCTTTACAGGTGCATTAGGCTAAGAACAGACGGGGGACTGATTTAGCACAGCTCAGGCTGTACAGTGTAAAACCCCAGTAACTGCATCACCTCTGATTTTGTCCCCGCCTTTTGGTAATGAGATACTTGCTCACAGAGGCTTTAAAAGTACCTCCTTCGTAGTGCTGCAAGTACATCATTATATGTACATACAAGGATTGCACACAAGGAGATCTCTCCTCTATTTGTTTACATACTGATGGATACTGGAAAACTTTTATGTCCTGTAGGAAGCATTTTGTAACTATTTCTGATACACGTTCTATATTAAGTATCACTGTTAGAAGTGTGTGTTTATATACTTCCATAAATAGTTGTACACATTGCATAGCTTGGAAAAAATGGGTGGAGGAGGGTGATGCAGCGAGGTTTGTGGTTCAGTCAACAGTGACAGTTTGCCACAGCAGTGCAGGCTCTGAACTTTTCTGATGTTGGTGAGTGCTCAGGTTTGGAGCGGTAGGCAGCACTGCTGAACACTGTTAAGACAAGTGGGAGTGTAGTTAAATGTTTTGTACGCCAGTAAGGTATAAAGGCAAGTCCTTTACTTCTCCTGAGCTTGCAGATGTTGGAGCTGTCACATCAGCTGATCCGCTCACTAAAACATTTTTTAAAATAATTGTCTCTAAGGCTATGATCTCTTTGCCATCCTGTGTGGAGGTACCTCTGCAGTGCTGCCTGATTTCTAGAACGAGGCATTGGTTGTGTGTACGTAGGAGGGCAGTCAGATGGCACGTGGCTCACCAGGCTTCTCTGGTCCTGGCTGAGCTTTGCCAGCAGTTTCAGTTGCTTTTCCTCTTTCCTTTGAATGGGGAGTGGAAGCCAGGGTGGCTTTTTCTAAGTTGTCCCTGCTTAAAGTTCCTCATGGACTTTGAACTTGTAGTGGTTGTGAATGGTTCTCCAGAAGACCTTGCTCTTTTAAATGCGTCGTCGCATCCCACCACTGCAGAATTTCAAATAAACACTAAAACTGAGCATTCAGCTGCACATGGAAGTCTTTTTTTTTTTTCGCTAAGCTGCAGACTGGATTCATAAGTCTCCACTGGACAGTGTTCCTGAAACAAAACAAAGTGAAAAAACATTGCTCAACTTCAAAGTGACTGACCCATTTTCCCTTATTGGGAGCTAAATTAAGTGTGAACAGAATTGGTTTACTGTTTTGTGCACAAAAGTGCTTTATCAGAGCACGAGGTGTGTTTTTGTCTGTACACTGATTGAACAAAAGCTGTGGAAATTTTTCTTTGGAAAAAAAAAAAGGGCTGGAGCTAAGGGCAAATGACACCAAGCTCTGGAAAAACTTTTCTCCCAAAGGAATTTGCTTGAAAGAGTCTGTGAGAAACTGTAAGAGGAGGGTTTATACTGGAAGTTGAATCTTAGCCTGAACTGTAGTGATTGCGTCTGCTTAGACTATAAATAGAAAATACTTGTCTGCCAAATTTCAGTTTTTAGAGCCCTATGAATTCACGCCAAGGAAATAATATCTTAATTTGTATATCTGTTTATTTTCCTCCTGTGGATGACTTAAAATGGCTACTCATTAGATTTTTTTTTTTTAGATTAACAAAAGTACAAAGTGAACTCGGCTATCATTTTTATGCAGAACTTAAAAAAAAAATAGCCTGTAGCTAGGTGGCTTTTTTTTTTTTTCATGAGGGCACTCCCTTGCCCCTGAAATTATCGTGCTTATCATTAAGGTTGCATCAGTTTTCCTTAGCTGCCAAAGTAATGTTACCTTGTTCCTTGCACTGCTGCATGCATCAGTTTGTTGCCTTGGTGGCATGTGTCCAAACGCTGGATAATGTTAAAGTAACGTTTAAAAATATGCAGACAGATTATCAGCCAATGTAAGAGGTTGAGGAAGACAAGTGGTTGGCAATTGTGGATATTTATTTATATCAAGTTAAAGGGGAAAATACTGAGTGAACAACGTGCTCTTCTGCAGCATGATTGTTAATGCAAGTCTGTGTAGCCTTGGTCCTGCTCTTTCTGGACGTGTTCGCTGGCATGAAACGGGCTGGAAGGGGTTGTAGCTTCAGCCTCTGGAGAACAGGGATCACATGTTGCCATGCCTGGTGGTGTTTAGTGGGTCAGACTCTCCTCCCGGACGTGACTTATGGCACTATTTCTAGGGAGATTGCTAAGGAATTAATTTAAGTGAGTGCTGTTCAGACTGTGGTCACCTTCAGGGATGGTTCTTCATTTCAGGAGGAAGGTTACAGTGCTGTGGCTAAGATCTGCCACTTGGTAGATTTGAGCTTCCAGCCGGGGTCCTGTTCCTACAGTCACACTGACCACCTTCAGAGCCGGGTGGTCAGCACTCACCTGATTTGGCTTGGATCAGGACTGAGGAAGGAGAGGACACGAGCATGGGAAAGCATGACCAAGCTGGATGACTCCAACCCTGCTGTGCTGTGGATTTGAGCTGCCCTGCAGCATGGCCAGCAAATTCGTCGTAGCTCTGCCCTGACCTGCCTAGGTACACTGAAGGTCTCAGGATGGACCTGTGCTGCTTGAGGCTTATGCTGGTTCTTGAGACAACGCTGATGTCAACTCTGAATGTTGGCTCACCCTTGGGCTAATGTCTGACAGGTGCAGGGCATGTGATGTGAGTCACACAAGGTGGACAAGGAGATGGGCAGACAGAGCCTTGGGTGTCTGCAAGGAAAAGTGCGTGGAGTTAGGTGCTAAAATACATTGTGGTCATCTTGTCACTCACCTGGATTCATGAATTGCTGATTTTTTTGCCTAGAAGGTTCTGTTGCTTTCCCTTGGTCTGGGTGCTCGTCTGAAACCCTGAGTAAGCATGGGATAAACAAACTAGGCGTCTTTGCCAAAAAGCGTGTTGGCTTGTTACAGTGGGAGGAGAATAGTGATTTAGCTAGGTGGGGCTGGTTGGGAGGAAAGGTCTTGCTGGAGTGGGACTACCCGGGTATGATTCATACATCAACAGATGGGTGGCTGTTGTTGGATCGTGATGACTGGGAAACTCCATGCTTCTAAAATGATGCCTGGATTTAGCATTAAATTAATCCTGAATTAAAACAACAGTAGCAACACCCTAACCAGGTTTTTCCCTTAGCCTGATAGATGAGGCCATCTTCTGTAAGCCTGGAAGCCTGTTAATGCTGAGAAAAAAATTATGTATATTAATTAAAAGCTGGGTGTTGCTGCTTTCCAAATTGATTTAAAAGAATCATAGAATCATAGATTATCTCTAGTTGGGAGGAACCCACAAGGATCACCAAGTCCAGCTCCTGGCTCCATGTAGGGCCACCCAAAATCCAAACCCTATGTCTGAGAGCGTTGTCTAAATGCTCGTTGAGCTCTGGCAGCGTGGGGCTGTGCCCACTGCCCTGGGCAGCAGTGCCATGCCCGCTGCCCTCTGGTGCAGAACCTTTCCCTCACCCCCACCTGCCCCTCCCCTGACACAGCTCCATGCCCTTCCCTCAGGCCCTGTCGCTGTCCCCAGAGAGCAGAGCTCAGCGCTGCCCCTGCGCTCCCTGTGAGGGGCTGCAGGCCGCCATGAGGCCTCCCCTCAGCCTCCTCTGCTCTGGGCTGAAAAGAGAGAAGAGAGCTGTTCAGCGGTGTAGTGGTGTTCTAGGGGAGAGTTGTGGGCTGGCAGTCATGCTTGAGTACACGACTAATTTGGAGCTTCCTGGAGATTCCTTAACCCCAAAAAGGGATCGGGCTTCAGAAGCTTTCCTCCCCTCGGCAGCACTGGGCAGTGGGTGAAGTGATGCTGGTTCCAGCATGCTGCTTGCTGCTAGTTCTGCCTGGAGGTGATTGGCTCTTACTGTGCACTTCACAGCAAACTGAATTTGCATCCTGTAGTAAATGTCTTCTTTGGAAGGAGTTTTATTGCAATAAAAAGCAAAAGATTGCTTTTTGACAGAAAGAAATTCCGAAATGTTCTGAGTTGGGAGTGCTGCAGTCGCTTAGTTCCTGGCTTTGCAGATGGAAGCAGTTGTTAGCCTCGCTTCCTCTGGAAGATGGGAATATTCCAGTGAAGCAGCTGCAGACCTATCAATGCAGTTTTCCCATGGAAAATGTTGTTATTATTAAAAGGGCACTTTCTGTCAGAAAAGCATTCTGCCAGACATTTCCTGACCTGGCTTTATCCTTAACCTTTTGTCTTGTTTTCTCCATTTGTGAAATGGATGTAATCATTCTCAACCACCTGTATAAAATGCTGGAAATTGTGGATGAAGTTAAGACATTGTGGTGTCACTTAGGAGTCAATTTCTTTGAAAGATTCAGCTGCTTTCATGGCAATTCCCTCTGGAGCCTGTCATATCCCTCACAGAGGCAGGAGCTTCTGAAATGCGAACATTAAACAAATACAAAGCGTGTTATTGTAAAATTATATGCATTCATCTATTCTATCTGTGCAGTAGGCATCGCTTTATTTTACTACGGCTTCTTTGTGTCCTGGGAGGATTACTTTGTGTTTTTGAACATACTCTTAAACTGTGGTGGCAGATATTTTAGATTGAGAATCTATTTTGTTTTCGCTGTTGATCCCAAAAGCAGTGAGATGGGAGAAATGAACTACATTTCTCATCTCAGTTTTGTCAGTCTGTACGTAATTGATTGTAATGGCTGTGGTATTTCTGTTCAGTCTTTGTTCGTCAAAAAAAAGTGTGTGTTACATACTCTTAATAAATCAAAAGCTAATTTGTGATATGAAAAGATACTTACTTTGCGGCAAATGGAACAATTAGTATCACTTCAGTTTTAATGTGTTCTGTATTGGAGCCAAAGTTTCTAATTCTTGCAGAATGCTCATTCTGCAAGTCAGAAATCTGATGAATTTTGTTACTTTTAAAGAAGTTCCTAAAGATGTTATGGTAATATGGTGTATGCTTTGGTAGGTTGACAGAGTTTGAATATACACCAACAAGTCAACTAACCATAGATGAGTTTATGAAGATTGACTTGGAAGAAGAATGTGATCCCCCTTCATTTACAGCTGGTCAAAAAAAATTGAAGATACAGCAGGTAAAGTGCCGGATGCTCTATGTATTTCTCCCCTTTCCTCCCTCTGTATATTTCTTCTGAATCAATTAGTACTAAATCTTAACGGGCTAACATCTATTAACATTTAATTGTATCTATTCTGAGGTTCTTCAGAGAGTGTGAGTGCTTATGACACTCATTAACTTAAGATTTTTTAAATATATTGTTATACTACCAAGGGGACAGCTTTCCAGTTAAAAAAATGCATAGAAATTTTTCTCCCTTATTTTTGCTCTCTCCTTCAGAGAGGCATCCTCCTTCAGATATAGCTTCAAATGTAGCCTTAAATATCCCCTCATGAGAGATTGAAGTATCTCCCCACTCTTAGTCAACCCCTGCAGAAAGCACAAAGTCGCTGCTCTCATTAGTCAGATTGGGACATTTGAGTGTTTGAGCAAATGAGGACCTGTGGAGCTCCAATGTTTTGCAGGATACCAGTGTTTGGTGCTTAAAATGCAATTGCTGTGTTGTGGATGAGAGCCAAGGACACTCTGCCTGGGTGCTGCCCCATTTGGAAGATGGAACAGTTACTTGAAGCACTGTTGCTGGTTTTCCTGTTGTGTGTGTGTTTCTCTTGTGCTCTGACCTTTTACTGAAGCATCACATCTTTGTGTCCTTACAAAACTGGAGTCTCTCATGTGACAAATGAAGCTGAGCTTGTGGCATGTAGGTCTTGAGAAGCTGTTCTGATGCCTGCACTTCCCTTGTATGTGCTGTGTGCGCTCTTCCATTCTGGTTAACCAGAGTTAAGAGATCAGACTTGCAAAGGTGCAAGCTTTGTAATTGGATCAGAAACCATGCACTTTTTTTAAAGGCAGTAATATTTAATATTCTAAATATGCTATGTGTTTATGATGTCCTCAAGAGTCTGTCAGGTGCTGTAGGTCAGTACTTCAGTCTGCCATTGCATGTGTGCTGTGTCTGGCCTGTGCGCTGCATTTTATGCACTGTCCTTGCACTTGCTCACATCTACAGGCACGGTCACAGAGTCTGCTGCTGTAGAATGGGGGCTTTTATATGCAGCTTGCCAGAGTGAACATTCCTGTTGAAGTATAGAGATTTGTGACAGAGCACTTGAAATTGGACACTAGTTTGAAACCTCTCTGTCTTCCCTGTCTGACAATAGAAAATAATTTGAATTAGGATTTGAAACCTACTTATTGCTTTTTAAAATACTCTGTGATTCTGTGTCTCTATATACAGTTCAGAAGTAGCACAGAAGTATTTTTGTAGTAATTCCATGTTTTTTTGTTTATTTTCATTTCAGCTTGAGAAGGCGTTATCAAAAAAACTGGAAGATTTTGAAGGTATAAGTTGTGTTTAGTGTAACAGATCACTCATTTTTTCAAAATTGCATAGTTGATTGCTTGAGTTTTATTTTTATTTCATCACCACAGGTGAAATATCAAGCTATCAAGATGAAATAGAGATTGAATTAGAAAATAGTAGACCGAAAGCAAAAGGCGTATTTGCAAATTTCACTAAAGGTGGTAAGTCTATAAAATGTTGTGACTACTTAAATAATAATGGGTTCGTATCCTACAGACAGTCTTAAGCGTATGAACTTGATTGTGATAAATGTGATCATGTATATGCCTCTGCAGTAAAGAATCTCAGTCTCTTCTTATTGTGTTGGGGCTCTCTCTCCTTTTCAGTGCATGTTGCCAATTAGTTGGTTCGAATGTCAGCCTTCAAAATAACTGAATACAAAATAAAAACAAAAACAAAGCTTGTTCATTACAATTGCAATGCATTAATGACTTCAGTTGTTTTTCATTCCTGGTACAGTCTAAGTTTGGTACTGATACCTGAGAATGTTCTTCTTCATCACTAGTATTGCAGTGGACCTTCCATCACTGACTGCTGTCATTGACAAATTGGTATGGGGGGTCTCTGTGCAGGTTGACTATTGACTAATCAATTGACTATTTTTTGTTTGTAATAATCCCAACAAGTAGTTGGCTTCTATTGAAAAACCCTTTTACCTGCCATAATTTGGTAACACAACACTTCTATTTTAAATGATGACTGTATTCACAAAAATACATTTTAATAGTCAGGGTAACAAGTTTGAAGAGCATCTGGAAGCTGCATACATTCATACATTGTACTAGAATACTGTATTTTCGACAGATTTTCTCTACAGATTTTTTTACTTTGAGCGAGTGCCTCCGTGTTTGCTTAGTTTCTGTAACAGATGGTATGCAATGATTTGTTGGTTTTGTTTTTCCCCTTACAGATTCTGTAGAAGACAATACATACAGCACATTTGGAGAGGAAGAGGCAGAAGACGAGGAACTGGAAGCAGCAGCTAATCACTTAAACAAGGACTTTTATAATGAACTTGTTGAGAAGGATAGATTAAAACCAGGTGAAGATGGAGAATGCAAAAATGGAAATGAGGCTCCTGTAAGACCACCTGCGCTGGAATCCTTACTTGGTCCACTCCCCACTGCAGCTAGTCTTGGCATAACGGAGTCCATAAAAGAGTGTATATCCACTAAGGACCAGGAGCCTGGTGAGTAAGAGATCAGTTCAAGAAAAGCTGAGGGAGGCTATGTTGGATGCATGCAGCCAGGTGTGGGTTTGTTGTGCAATTTCCATGCATCTTGATGGTTACTTTGGCAGCAAGTCTGTGAATAGCTGTAGCATTGAACAACAGGAGTTGTGAGACTGGATGAGACCAGTGGTCTAAGTCCTTGATATTGGTCATTGACATCTGCTCCTCAGGAAGCTTCAGGAAAATCTGGAGTGCCTAGTTATTTTCTGAAGCCTGAGAATGTATATTTCTTAGTTGAGTAGATTTTCAGTCATACAGTAGCTGATGGGCATATTTCAAGCCATGCAGACTCAATTAGGAAATTGGAGGAAGCAGATTCCTGTAAGGATGACTGGAAATTAATACCCAAGCATGAGAATTTTAGATGAAGGCAGGCTTTCATCTAAATTTTCATCCACAATTTACTGGAGTCAGATGTGCAGTCTGCCTCTGACTCAGAATGTTCGGTCATTTGCAAATGGCAAATATTTAAAATGTTTGAAAGTTAAATAACTAATTGTACTTTTTTTATTAATATGAACTTTGTCATGTATTTTGATGGTTTTACTGTTTATCTTTAAAAAACCATGAAGTCTGTCTGTATGTGTAGCTCTGTACAGAACAGCAAGACCAGGACTGATGAAAGAATCCCATTTTGCCAGAGCCATAAGGCAGACAGTATTGCAAACAGCCAGTCATTCAGGCAGGTTTGTTTGCTTTCTCTTCTGCGTGCTTGAGCTTTATGAAGATGACATTTTTAAAATTTCTTTTGCATCTTAATGACACTGAGAATTGAACATGTCTAAAGGGCATTTTATTTTTTTCTTTATCGCAGTTAATTTCTCCATCATAAGACACACCTGCCCAAATCTGTTCTGTCAGCTTACTTGGGGGCTGATGCACCAGAACATTTTGTTATGCAGGTTGATCTGATGCTCATTTCTGTTCAACAGCACCTTCTAATCGGGTATTCCCTGCCTCAGTAGATGAACTGAATGCAGTCAGATTCTTATGTCAGTGTTTGCATCTCAGAAACAAAGCAGGATGATTGCATGTTTATATTTTGTATGAACTAAAGCATATAGAAACAGTTGAGTGGTTCTGCGTTTGTTTTAATTACGATTAAGAAAATGGATGGCTCATGGCTCGTCTTTCTGCTGGAAATCAGTGGTTCGTGTTGAAGAGAGGTCAGTAATGGCTAGAAGCTGTTGTTGTCTGGCTAGCCAATGACCTGTAAAAATGAGTTCCCAGTGATGGGCATTTCTCAGCTGGCATTGCTATTGACCACTTTAATGGATGGGCTGAGGACTAAGTGATTCTAAAGATGAAACCAAGCTGGTACAGCCAGGGGTGTTCCTCCTCAGGCTTCGGGCAGGTGGGCAGGAGAATGCATGGCTGCTCTTGGTCTGTTTTGCTTTTTTTTTTCTTTTCCAAAAGTGGAGGACGTGCCAAATTAGCTGAAGGTTCAACTACAAATAGGTTTCAGTATATTCATTCTCTTAATGCAACTGGGAAATCATCGTGGGCATTTGAACAGGTAGTTATTATCACAATACGCTGTGAAGCTGGTATGCTGAATTGCTGTTCTGGTTGTAATTTGATTGTAGATCCTGTCCCCCCCTGCCCCCCCCCCCCCTTTTTTTTTTAAATGACTGATAATTTCTATTAATTATTTCCATATTAAATCAGATTCACTTTGGCTGTGTCTGTACTGTGGGATAGACATGCTGAGGTGAGGTCCCCAGTCTCTGAGCTCCCACAATGCTACGAGTGGGTGGTGTGGGTGCGTTGTCTCGGAGGACCTGGTTTCCTTTGGGAAATTGGGTAAAGGAACAGTAACGGAGCCTCAGCCTGTTTTGGATGACCAGGAAACAGGTTTGGCAGATGGGCTGGGAGGACGTTACATTGTAGAATAAAGGAGACTTCTTGTTAAGACGCCTTCCCTTGGTCACCTGTGCATCACTGCACTGAACTCCATTGGAAACAGTGTGGGTGTCCCTGTTACTTCAGGCTCTGACGCCATGAGTTCTGCCTCACTGTGCTGGGAAGCCTCAGGGAGGTTTGTATACAGAGGTAGTATCTTCTATCAGGCCAACTGGTGTGGTTGTAAAAATCAGACACCTTTCTGGCCCTCCTTCAAGTCTGAAAAAGAAGCGACAGCTTTCAAAACTAAGTATAGGATGAAAGCAGTTGCTCCAAGTTTAGTCTGAGATGGCACACATGCAGATCATCTCAGGAAACAAAAGTAGCTTGTACCTGTGGAGGGAGGAGGAAATGATGGTAACATTTACTCATTTATTCTGGGTATCCAAATTTAGTTTAGTGCAATTTATATTGTGAGTCTTGACTAGGCATAGGTTTGCTATGGTATTTCATGTTCCAGCTCCTCAGTGCGTTGGACAAGGGAGAGAGTCATCATAACATTGCACCCAAAAGGTGACATTCTGTGCCCTGTCCACAGCTGTGTAAATCACAGAGCAGGAGCCTTGCCCTTCCCTCAGCCCTCTCCAACCCAAAGACATCTTCCACTGTGCAGAGCATCAGGGCTAGGTTGGGCTGGAGACCTTGGTCAAGACTATGCTGTATCTCCTTGGGGCTGTGCTTGCTGATGGACGGGCATGTTGCAGTGGTTGGGACCACCATGTGTGTTTCTATGTGGTGAAGATTCACAAGAAACCCTCAAAGTGATACGTGGTGTGGTTGGGCAGGTGGCTACGAGCTAGGAGCTTGGTGAGCAGATGCTCTGTGTGCAATGGTTAGCCTCCTAAATGCAGGGTGTCTTTTCACCTCTCTGTAATAATCTCTCTTCCTCAAAAAAAAGCTCTGCTGTAGGTACCTTCTGCAAAGTCTTTTTATTTGGCTTTTGCATGCAGTAATTTGGTTTATAATTGCCTACATCAGCTGCTTTGGGAAATCTTCCACCTTTGTGCTATGGTGGCTGCAGCAACAGCAGAAGGTTTCTCACAAACTGCATGTGCAGATAAGACTTAGCGCAGAGCTTAGGTATTAAGAAAAAATCAGTATATTTTTGCTTCACTTGCAATTGGTGTTTGAGCAGTGTGAGACTTTCTATATGAATGTTTTATGGAGAGCATAATATTTTAGCAAATTTGCAGTACAAAGAGGGCAGGTAAGGTACTGGGTTAATGAGACTGAGGCTTAGAATAAACACTACATTTGACTGTTTTTTCTCCTACAAAGTGTAATAATTTGCAGAGACATTTGAGCTGAAATCTCTTTGAGTCATTGCAAACTGCTTCTTATTCTTCTTGATAAAAGAGCTTACTTGTGGGATCACAGTTTCAGAGGTGGAGATCTGGGAGATCAGTCTGTCAACTTCCTGGCGGTGCAGCATCCCAGCACCCTCCCCACCATGTACGTGGGTGTTCTTTCTGGACCTAAAGTTCCTCCAAGCAGGGCACCATTCCCTTTAGGAGACTGTCGTAGTTGAATGCTGTGGACTTTGTTCTAAAGAAACACATTCTTAGGTGTAAAACTTAACTCTGCCATTTACTTTTTATGTCCTTTTTATACCATTTCAAATACTTCACCGTCCTTCTTGGTGCTTCTGTCCTGATGTTTGCTGTCACCCTCTCCTTCCCATGTCACGCTGCTAGGCCGTACACAGCCAGTTCATCCCTTTATGCTGCATTGATCAAAAGTCATAACCTGAATTCTGGCCAGGTTTACAACAGGAAGGTCTGATACCAACAGAGATGGAGACAAACTACAGGGTGTAAGTTACCAGCTGACTTCATACAACTTCGCCTTTGTCTTCTTGGTAGTTTTTCAGACCTGATTTAGTTTTTATTTTGAATCAAAATTCACATGCAGTCATTTTGGACAATAGTTTCAAATCCTGTATGTGAAGTGGGTGGTAACAGGTTCCTGCACGTCCTCATGAAAGTAAGCGGCTCTTGCAGTGAGATGTGCATGTACCATCTTGCACTTGGTTAGGCATCCAGCTAACTGCATGCAGGGCTAATTTCACAAAGAGTACATGAGAAAGGTCTTGTGCTTGTTCATAATTAATAGTTTGCTCATTTATTACTCCTTGTGTTTATGCCTCCATTTGTGCTGCGAGCATAATCTGACACGTGGGTTGAGGTCAAAAGATGTTTCCATTGATTTCTGTGGGTGTTGAAGACCCCATGCAGACAGCGCTCATTGATCAGATGGCTGTCAGCGTCCCTGTGTACCAGCACTTTCCAACTTCTTGTTCAAAGAGGATATGGAAAGTGGCTGAAGATGAAGTTATATGAGGCAGGGCTGGGCTTATCTACCAGGGTCTTTCCCAGCTGTCTGCTCCCACTCCCATCTTTGTCCTGGCCCTGGTGGAAACTGATCAAGGAACGGCTCTTGGCAGCAATGTGTGAGACTTGGAGATTGGCTGATTCCCCCACAGCTGGGAGTCCCAGCCTGCTTTCCTGTGTGATGGGTAGGAGACTCCTTGCCTTGCTTCTCACCCTTGCTTTTCAATAAATGGAGGAGTGTTGACTCCCTCTGGGGGTTGGTTTCTTCTCCTATGATCTCCCTTTCTTTCTCAGATTTTTTGAGCACATCAGTGCCAACCATTTGAGAACGTATAAATGTGTATGCACATATGAAAGTATACGAGAAGATACAATCTGTAATTAGAGAGAACACTGTGAAGCTCTATTAAATCATAATTACCACGAACATGAGAAATAAAGCTGCCAAGTTTAGCACTGATTGTGTTGTATACGCAAAGTACACTTGGTCAACAGTGTAAGCACGCGTGTCCCCATCCTGATGGCTTCTTCTGGCTCTGACTTTAATGGTGCTCTCACTTTAGTGGCTTTAAGCTCCACCTGTGGAAAGCAGCAGCGTGTGCGACCTGCTCGGTGCCACCTTCTTCCTGTGGCACCTCTGAGGGTCTGCTCTCCATCTTTGTGTGCCACTGGATCACCAGGGAGTATTGTCTGTGGCAGGACTAGCTCTTAACCAATTCTGAGAACTAAGCAATAAAAACCTTCGTACTAGTTCGTCTTGCTAATTTAGTGTCTATATTCCTATGTTTGGCAGTCTTGATAGACCGTATCCCTGATGGAGCCTTCATTATGCTGTTAATGAGATGTGAAGAGCTTGCTGCAGCCAGCATGGTAATAGGAGACCACCAGCTGCTTCAAATGCAGTTTTTGGTACCTGAAGTCTTTGGCTGGAATTACTGATGACACAATTTTCTTACTTGGCTATGTATGTCACTCCCACACGAGTATTGTTTGTGCATGTATTACTTGAAAATCCATGTACACATATTTTTTTCATGTGAGCTCTTTGCATTTCATGAAATGTTAGGAATGCTATAAATCCATTCCATATTCATATCATGAGTAACTAGGAAGGTTAAGGGATGAAAACTAATCATGTAATTTGGCTGAAAGATTTCCAAACAAATCTGGAAGGGAGTTTTGGAGAGAAACCTGCAGCCTGTTAGAGGTGTTGGGGAGATAAATTTGGGTGATAGCATAAGCTGAACCATGTGAACGCATTTTTTATGCATCCATGGGTATATGTGTTGGGAATTTTCCAAAGGTTTATCAGTACAGACACTCCTCCCAGGAAAGTGTGTGTCACTTTTGTCAGGATTCTTGGTGAAGGAAAACTGCCCCAGTAGTTGGGAGAAGGGAGTATTTCAGGGAAAGTCTCATTATCCCCTTCTCTTCCCTCTTCTTTTTTTTTTTTTTTTTTTTTTTTTTTTGATTTTGTTTTGTTTTGTAAAATTCTGCTGTGGAATAGGAAATGTTTTAGAATCTTCCAGAGTTGGATTTTTTTTTCCCCCTGTGTTGCCTGACTGCTGCATCATCCCAGCCTCAGAGAGGGCAATGGGCAACATGTCCCTTCTGTCTTGGGCTTTTCAAATAAAAGCGTGACAGAAAATCACTTTTATTTTTCAATTTGGGTAACATGAAAGCCTTACATTGCTCTTTGATGGGAAGGCTCACCTGCCATTTAAGGCTTCACCCCTTTTGCAGGCGGAAAAAAGGCAAAAGCTGCTTCATCCTCTCTGGCTTCTTCAGCTGTCCAGAGGCACATGGAGGAAGGCAGCAGCGAGGACGAGCTCAGATGGGGGAAGAGGCTGAGTGTGCCAAGCAGGGGCTCAGCCGTGGCATCCTGCCTCTTGGGGTGCGTGTGCTGTTGCCTCAGTGCTGCTTTTTAATGGAGGTAGGAGAAGCAATTGGTGAGAGCAGGGCTTTATGCATTGTTTTCCTTTGCTTTGAAGGGAAGTCCAGGTCTTCTGTTGTCTGCTCTGTCTGCTCTCCTGGGTAAGTGTAGGGAGGGAGAAACGTCAAACGTCCAGTAGCACAGTGTGAGCAGGGAGAAGGGGAGAAACACAGCTGGGGCTTTAGGAATGGTCCTTTTCCCATAAGTAAACAGCAGAATCATGAAACCAGTTGTTCCCCAGATGCTTAGAGTTGTGTTCATGGTCATCTTTGGTACCTCAGCAGGTTCCAGTCTAAGGTTTCCCTTCTGTTGGGGCTTCTTTTTAGGGTTTTCTCCTGTCAGCACTCCCTGGTGCAACTGAAAAGGTGCTGCTTCTCATTGTGGGAGTTGCTTTCAGGGGCATTTAGAATTGATCCCTTCTTTCCATGGGCCATCTCTGGTAACCCGCAGAACTGCAGCCATCTCTGGGACCACTACCTTGCTCTGAAGTCATTGAAGTTGGCTGGGGATTAAAGGAAAATTGGGGAAGGGGGAGTGACACAGTGTCACA
>WBMW01000242.1:254632-349897 GCA_013396635.1 Penelope pileata
ACGCTGGGCGATGGGGGGGGGGGGGGGGGGGGGAGTGACACAGACACACAGGAAACCTGGCTAAAAAACCTGATTAACTCCGTGCCAGCATGCGAATTATATGATATTTCCTTTTCCACCCCTGCCAGAATGCGAGCCTGTTAATGCTCGCAGCTATTTGGTTAGGTGGGCTGCTTGCAGAAGAAGCGGACGTTCCTGCTCTGCCCTGCTGCCAAAAGGGAAGAAAAATATTTCACCAAAAAACGTGGTGAAAACTGAAATGGTTCGTTAGAGAGCTGTGGAAAGTGGAATGTGCGGAGACTAGATGGAGAATGTTAAATTTGGATGGCAAGCTAACTGCTTAGAGAATGTTATTTAAGCAATTCATCATGGTATCTGCAGTGTCAGAGTGTAGACCCAGGCTGAGTTCAGGGAGGCTTCATGGTCCCTGTTGTTATTGAGAATAAAGACTTATTAACCTAGGTCAAGGAGCCACAAAACATGCCCTTGGAAGAAGGAAATACAGCGCAGACAGATTTGCACGGCTTAGCTACTTTCAGTTTAATATGATCGACAATAAATCCATGTGCAGTGCTGCGGTGGATCCCGACCATTCCATGTTTGTCTCGCATCTTCTGAAAAAGCTAAAATAATCCTGCATTTAGTGCTTCATTTTCTTGTGGTGCAGGCTCGGCTGGTAATGGCAATACCTGCAGACTGAAAATCCACTGAGGCAGAGCCTTGAACTGATGTGCCATTTCTGTAAGGTCGGACTAGCTTTTGTAGCAGTTTGGGTTTTTTGTTTTTTTTTTTTTTCCTTTGGTAGCTCTGAATTTAGTTTGAAAAATTTGCTCCTAGATCCTCTTCAGGATTAACTTCATCATACCCCTATGTACTTCATCTGTTTTGTTTGTTAGTCTGAAACCCCAGGGCTGTCATCATAGTCAAGAAAAACATGTATCTCAGTGGGTTGGGCTGCAGGCTCCATAGATGACCTCTGTAATTAGGGATGTTCAGATATGACACCACAGACTGTTGGTGGAAATTGTCATGAGTTTGGCCTCGTGTGATTGTAGTTTGGTGATTTTTGTTTGCTAAATGCTTTTTCATTGACTAAAATGGATGTATTGTCTAGTAGAGGAGTAACGTTAATGTTGACAGTGTTGGCAATTAAAAATAATTTTGGAAAACAAATTTTATTACTCCCCTTTGCATCTGAATTTGTTTCTCATTGTTACTTTGGGATTGAGTCATTTGTTAGCTCTTTATTCTTGTGTGACAATGAGATAATTGCTATTTATTTTTTATTCTGTGAGCAATTATAATCAAAGCAGCCAAAAATAGATGCTGCTTTGACCTGGAATCAGAGTGACCTGTCAACACGAGGCTACTGTAGTCTTCAGCTTTTCAGTTTAATTTTTTTTTCGTATGTGCTCACCAGAATGCATTCAGTAAGGCTGAAAAAATTGCTTTTAGAGTTTTCAGTGTTTATTAATTACAGCGGTGCAAAGCAATAGAAACTGGCAGATAAGAGCTGCTATGGGTTAGTTCTTACTAACAAAAATCATGATGTTTTGTTGAGGATTGTGTGGACTGTGTTGTAGCCAGCCAGCTGTGCGGAGAGAGTTACCTGCAAATTTTGGGGGGAATTGCAAAGAGTTGACTATGGATTTTTTACAGCTAAGTTGTGCTAAAGCAGAAAATACTTTAAGATAGCAGATTGAAGATGAGGCTCATCTTTCAAATCAAGATGTCTGTTTACACAAAAGATTATACAAGTTGTCTTCTGTGATGAAAGACCTACACATTTACAACTGGGTAGTAGAAATAAGGGAAAGAACATGAAATGGGGGAGAGTAAATAATACTCCTAAGTAGCAACAGGAAAGAAATTCAGAACAAGAAGCAATGCTCTAGAGACAGGTGTAAAGACATAAGCCAGAAGTAAATGTCTGTACAGGGGGTGGGAGGATATACCATTTTCAAGCAAATGCACTACCTGAATGCTGTGTTTGATTCAGTTGTGATGGGGAAGCCACCGTGTGTTCACAGATGGTGAGGAAGTAAAACAGTTCTCTGTGACCAGATCGTTAACAATTATGTAGGAGCAAGACAAATGGCTGATTTTGGAAGTCATGCTCCTAACTGGTTTTCTGCTAAAGGTAAAAAATGCATATTTTTCTGTACCTTATTGTAGAAGTCAGTGTACTGAAATGCAGCAATATCCTTATCAACGTGAACATCCTTATCACCAGTGGTGCTGCTGTATTCTGTCCATGGTTTTCATTAAATAAAACATACTTAAATAGGAAGTTGCTTTTCCATAAAGTCTCTCTTTATCTTCAAGCTAGAGTTGTTAGCACTTTATAGGAGTGTTGCCTTCAGTGCCTCCACAGTGTCTCACAACTCTGTAGTGCTAAATTCTTTGCCAAGACCAAAGACAAAACCCCCATTTTATGCTGCCCTGGTTGGGTTTGATCTCCAGTTGTATCACAGAGTAAGTGTGACCAGTTGTGATGTTCTGGGTGCTGCCAGTGGAGGTCAAGAAGTGTCTTGTTCTACCAGATCATCCCCTTCACATCAGCTGCCTCAAGTGCCTCCCTCACCTGGGTCTGCCAAAATGTCACAGCCTCATGCAAGCATGTTAGTGACAGGGTCGTTGGGATGATGCAGGTGAGGGAATGCCCTTGGTTGCCCATTTGGGCAGTACTCTAAGCAGGAACATGTGTTTTGGAGGCTGTATGGCAGTCGTGCCTGCACTGAGGTGTGAGTGCTGTAAGGATTTTAAGCCCTCCAGTGAATGGGAAAGCGATTTCAGATACCCCATTACCCAAGATAATTTTATATCCAGAGTCTTTGAACAGAGAATAAGGCTCATACTTGAAGCGTGGCTCTAGAAATGCAGCACTTAGAGATCTGTAAGCAGTGAGAAAGTTTAGTTTAACAAGATGGGGAGGGGATGCAAAAGGGTACGCTGAATTCTCTCCTGAGAAAACCTTTTAAATTTAAAGTTTGTTGCCTTACCTAGACTTTTAGAAAGTTTGCATGAAACCTTGCCTTTGAAAACTTGATAAGAACTCTTGAAGTACTTTGACTGAAACAGAAAATTTAATATTGAGGCATTTCGAACACGGAACGGTATTTGTGGGCAAGCAATTTGAAGAGGTACTAATACGAAACGGTGGTGAACTTGAAAGGATACAATCCGTGTACACAAACTGGGTAGAATATCACTGGGAGCAATAAAAGCTAGGAATTCTTCATACTGCTTTCATTGCAAACAATTTTTATGGTATGGCCTGTGAAGCAATTGAAATGCAGAGAGCTGGCACATCACTAGATTGATAATTCCTCCTGCTAGTTACAACGTATTCTCGGTACAGATGTCCCCAATTCTTTCTTTCTATCACATTAAAGCTTCTTGTCTGTTTCAATTTCATGCCTGCCTCAAATGTAGCTTTTTTTTTTTTTGAAATTGTCCCTCTACTATTCTTTTTTCTCTTTAAAAGTTTATATCAGATGAAATCTAGCTGCCATTTCTTATCCCAAGGTTTACACTTAAACTTTTAACAACCTCGTTTTTAAGAGCAGTCTTTCCTTGAGAGAGCGCTTGGCTGATGCATCAATAATTATGTAGTAATAAAGCAACTGTGTAAAAATGGCACCTCCTTGCTGAACAGATCGCTTTGCAGAGCCAATGACAAAGAGAAATGTTTATTATGTTTTACTGCTTTTGGTTCTGCAGATGCAATACAGCTATTTTCTTTTTGGCGTAAGCATTACGAAAAGTGATTTCCAGTTGTGGAATGTTTATGGTAATAAGGATGCATAGCTAGAGAAAGTCCACATTGACTTTCAAATACCAGAATGAGTTTGCAGTGCTGGTGATTTAGAAATAAATAAACACAGAATTTTTTTTCTTTGCTTAACAATTTTTTCAAACAATCACTGTGACAAAACACATATGGAACCCTACGGTGTCATGCAGTTACTTTTTTGAATTAACTACTACTAAATTAATTGCTGTTCCCCCAAATTTGGAAAGCTTTCTCCTTGTTGTGTCCGAAGTTTTCTCCTTTTGATTTTACTATGATGCAGAGAAAAAAGCAGTGTCTGAAAATAGTACAACGACTTGAAATTATTGTTCTTGTTTCCTTTCTTTTTTCCCAAAGTAACAATATAATTAAGGCTGTGATTTAGATGACTTTGTGTCGTTCAAATCTATCCTCTTCTTTTGGGCAAAACGTGGAATATCACAGTCTGTAACTTTTTACGGCCCGTGGATGCGCAGCCATTTCAGCCCGTCAAGCTGATGGATTGCAATGTCACTGCAGGGATGAAATCATCCCTAAATAGCACCTGAGCAACACCTTGAGAATTAAATTTCTGTGAATACAGACATCCAGATCCCTGCTCTCGCAGCCTCTGACTTGTCCTGCTGGTGTTGTTTTCAGGCTTCCCTGGGCAGATGCTCGTGGCAGGGCTGCCTGCCGCCTCAGCCTGGCTCTGCTGGCTGCCCCTCACTCAGGCGGAGGCCTGGACCTCAGGTGCTTCCCCAGCGACTTGCAGGCCTCCTCTGAGGGAAGGCAGAGAGTCGTGGGCAAGCTGCTGTCCCTGCCAGAAATAGTGATTTGGCCTGGAGTCTGTTATGCCCAGTTCAGGGTTGATCTTACTCCCAAAAAGCCCTCGAGTGGCATTGCTCCAGCTTCATCCCCGTGTTCCCCAGGGACGATGACAAAGCTGAGGTCCCTGGGCCTGGTTTATCTCAGCAGGAGGTGAGGAGCTGATCCACAGACCAGTTTGCTGCCACAGCCTTCGAAGTCTTTGTGGCAGCTTCTAGCTACGTCAGCAGACGCTTTCAACCCAGATCATTCATTTTAGTTGGCAGTCATTGACAGTGATGTTTCTTTGCTAAGCTTTATTTTAGCATTTGAGGATTTTTATGTTGATTTTTATAGTGTAAAGGAAATTGCATGGGAGGTTTTTTTTTGTTTGGCCTTTAGTATTCTCTGCTTTTATCTAGCTAGTGGGATTCATGATCTTATTCCTTCAGGAGGCAGGGCTTCTGCCCATGCAGTTTGCTAGCTCTTCCCTCATCTGTCTGAGGGAAATCCATTTCCTGGGCTTATTTCACTGCACAGTTAATGATGCTTAAGTCTCCTGTGGAAAGAGTTTGCCTAGTTAAAGCTAATGCAGAGAACAGTCCATCCTGGTCTTGCCTAAAGAAATAAAATATAAAATTCTATTCCATGGAGAAGGGCAGTAAGTCTGGGTTCAAAATGAGGATCTTGTGGTTTTAGTTTTGTTTTGTAGTGAAATGGTAGAACAAAAGTTATCCAAATCTTGTTTTCTGAAGTAACTTTGTTTTAGTTAATTTAAAGCTCTCTAGAGAAGCACCTGGGGGTCATGATGGACAAATTAACCATGAGCCAGAAATGTGCTCTTGTAAAAAAGGCCAGTGGGTTGCATTAGGCAGAGCATTGCCAGCAGGTCGAGGGAGGTGGTCCTCCCCTTCTGCTCTGCTCTGGTGAGGTCACATTTGGTGTGCTGGGTCCAGTGCTGGGCTCCCCAGTGCCAGAGACCTGGAGCTCCTTTAGTGTCCTGTGATGTGGAGAGGCTGAGGGAACTGGGCCTGTTCAGCCTGGAGAAGAGAAGACTGAGAGAGGATCTGATCAATGTATACAAATATTTTAAGGGAGGGTGTCAAGAGGATGGGACCAGACCCTTCTAAGTAGTGCCCAACAATAGGACAGGAGGCAGTGAGCACAAACAGAAACACGGGAAGTGCCATGTGAACATGAGGAAAAACTGCTTTACTGTGAGGGTGGCAGAGCACTGAAACAGGCTGCCCAGAGAGCTTGTGGAGTCTCTTTCCCTGGAGATATTCAAAATCCACCTCTTAACAATCCCGACATGTTGCAGGTGACCCTGCTTGGGCAGAGGGTTGGACCAGGCGATCGCCACTGGTCCCTTCCAACCTCAACTGTTCTGTGATTCTGTAATTCTGTAAAGTAAGCTTTAATGATTTCCAAGAAATCAATATTGCATTTAATGCTGAATGTGTTTAAAAGGATTGGTACATGAAGTGCACATCCCTCTCTCCAAATGGGCTGCAGACACGTAGTTATGTTTCTGAGAGTTGTTGCCATAATACAGTATGTTATGGTGAACTTAGATTAAGCCTCATGGGAAAGCATCGTTACTCAGTAAATTAAAGAAGAACGACTTTGATACTATGCCATATGTTGTAAAATAAAATGGGTGCATGGCGGAAAGAGCCATGAATCCTCTTAGTATGTATAAGACAGCCATGATTTGTGACTTTCTTCCTGCCTCTGCAATACCATGTTAAGTAAAGGCCTAGCGTATTTAAATAAAGAATAAATTACATTTAATGGGGTGTGGGACCCTATCATTTCCAGTGCTCTCCTTCAAATATGTTACCAGTCTACCAGGTTTTTGAGACTTACTAAAATCTTCTAAATTCATCACTTCATGCTGTATCTGATCCACACTTAAACTGTGCCTTTTGTGTGCTTACACCCTGGAGAAAACTGGCAGCTTGGTGAAAATCTGTAAAATCAGCAATACATAACCTAGCAAAATTGACACATGAAATATAGTCTTGCCGCTATATAAGCTTTATATACAACAGTCAGATGTTGAGATTAATCAGAATGACAGGCTGTACAAGCATATGGCTGGCCTTTCTGATAGCCATAAGCTTGAAAGGCCGGCTTTGAAACTGGCTTCATTATTTATAGGTGAATCACGCTGCTGGGCTTTGTCAGGGAAAGGTTATTTCTCCAGAAACCTTCTGTGCATGGGAGTGCTTTCTTCCACAGTTCCTAGAGAATAAGACAAATGATTCTCCAGGAACTTCTCTGCAACTTTCTTCTTTCGGAAAGTTGTGGTGTCGGAGGGCATTCCAGTGCTCTAATGATGTACTTCAAGCATATGGAGTGCACATGCTAATTACTCTGTGCTCAGTTCAGTCTAATCAAATGCCAAGGCACTGGGGCCTCAGAGCTGCTGCAGGCAAAATGTTAGAATTCTCCACCCGCTGCCTACCGTGCATCTGGGAAGATGTTCCTCAAAGTCCCTAAAGCGTCCGGGGAGGGGCAGAGGGAAGCAGAGCACGTCCTCCTGAGGAGCCTGGTAAAGCACGTGTGGGCCGTGCTGCGGTGTGGCGAGGTGACCGCATTGAGCCTGCCCTGCTCTGCTGTCTGTCACCTGCAGCCACCCTGCTTTGGGCACCAGAGATCCCTACGTGCTTCGTAGGGCTGCCACAATGGGCACAGCAGTGCCTTCATCCCTGAGACAGGGCTCCTGCGTGAGCCTGCTTCCCACCCACTGGCTTCATTTTAATAGCTTTTGCTTTTTGTAGAGGAGCTTCCACTCTTGCCTGTTATTCTACTGTAATAATGATAAATAATAATAATAATAATAATCTTTTACCTTCTCTTTCCCCATCTCTGTAATTCCCCGCTTGCTATTTCTCATTAGCAATGAAGGAAGAAAGAAGCTGGGTAACAAAATGAGAAATTTCTTACCTGATAATTTTCCTTCAGTTAACAGCTTCTCGCCATTCAGCCCACCAGGACAAAGCAGTAAATGCCCGGAATACAAATTGATTTTTTTTCCTCTGAATGAAGGCTCGGATATATAATTTAATACTCTATCTAGTGTTATTGTCTTAATGCTAATAATTGCCTGCTGAAACATTGCTGTGGTCTGGGTGGCTTCTGGTGGTCATCTGCGTTGTCGTAGACCAGCTGTGAACCTCAGCAGAAGGAGCAGATGTTAGCCCACCTTCACTGAGATAGGGCAGCGGTGATGAGGAGAAAATTGTAAGTGGAAAGTTCACCTTGTTCTTCCTTTCCTCTTGTCTGTGTGAGTTGTTTTGCTAGGCTGATTTTGACGTGGAGCAGCTCTTTGGTCCAGATCTCTGTACCCAGCTGCACAAAGGCAGCAGGGCATCTTCCCCTACAGATGGAGGAAGCTGCTGCTTTCATGGCAGCGTTGGCACGCGCCAGGTTTAAGTGTGCATGGGTCTGTGGCCTCAGGATGCCTAACATTGACCTGTGTGACTGTCCTGGAGGTGTGACGTGCAGGGACAGCTGTAGGAACTGTGATGTGGCAAGAGATGTACCAGAGTTAGACTGGGCTCTGCTTTGTACCCCATCATGAAAAATCAAGCGTACGTACTTTTGCTAAAGGAAGTTGGCTCCAAATTATCGGGCTGCCCTCTGAGCCAACCTTGAATTTCCAGTGATGTCCTAGGAAAACAAGTTAGCTTTGCTTTTAAGGTCCATTATATCAAAAGTAGCCTCTAAAATAGCGTGTTTTGAGCCTCTTGATTTCTTCTGTCTTTTTGTCTTGAAAACTGTGTGTCTATATGACTGTATACATTTAAATTTTTTCCTGGTGGAGCATAATTTGATTCGTAATTACAAATATATAGATAAGAATAATCGAAGCAGATTTTCAGGATTTGCTTTTAAACTCTCCTTTCATTTGGGGCATGGAAGGTGGCAGCACATCACAGGGGCAGATTTAGTTCTCAGTAACACATGTGCCTTCTGCTGAGTGCTGAGTGCTGGCCAGCCAGGACCCAGGGCTGCAGGGATGAGCAGCGGAGCGCTTAGCGCCCACAGCAAGACCTGGCTGCTTCACCGGCAGCAATGGTGCTCAGCACTTAAACACAAAACCAGCTGTTCCCTTTATGGCTGGCTCCTGTGCAAAGTGCTCGTGCTGTTTTACACAGTGGTCTGGCAGCACAGAGAAAGCGAGCCGGGGGCTGTGATCTCAGCCTGGTTCCCTTTGCTGTCGGCTCTCCGGGCAGTGACGCAGCCGCAGCCTTCTGCAGGAGATAGAGCAGCGCTTTGCGCTGGCGGGTGTGAAGAGGGGAGCTGATTAAGATGCTGGTCAGTTCTCCTCCCTGGCCTTTCCCTTTATATGAACTGTTACTGTTGGATACCCCTGCAGAGATTTAAAAAAATGCAGAAAATACAGGCCAGAAGGCACCAAAAAGAAGGAAGGACGAGGGAAGGGAGAGGAGGGAAAAGATGCCAAGAACAGCAAAAAAGGCAATGGAGGAAAATGCAGCAGGGAGTTGGTGACTTTTCCAAATCAGATGGAAAAGAGCAATAAGTGGGAAGAGCCTCTGTCCTTATAATCTTCATTTTAAAAAGCTTTTATGTTCGTAGCTGCTGGGGATGTGTGGCCGAATGCTGAGATGTGTATCCGGAGCCAGGCTACATCCTCACAGTCACGCTGTGGTCAGTGCTGGCGTTGTTAGAGGCAGAAATCATGAGCTGGAGAAGACTTGTGCCTGTGCACGGGGGCTCGTACCATGGCTTTGGAGCTGAAAAATGTCATTTGTGATAAGTAATTAGTATGGTTCCAAGTGAGTATTTGTCAAGGTGGTCGGTGATGGTTATTGGCTTCATCAGCGAGAAATGGCTTTTGGCATGTTGTTGAGAGCAGCCGTCATCAGAGCACTTGGTCCTGGCAGCAGAGCTGTGATCTTAAAAAAGAAAGAGGAGTTACATCAAGTAGGTTGCATAAGGGATGCTCTTTTTCACTATTTTTAAAAGGTGTTGGGGGCACACGAATGTTATTAAAGAAGAGGAACGTCTGCTACTGGTTTTGAGGACAGTTCTCAAAAAGTTCTTCAGTTCAAACGCTCAACTTTCAGCTGTATTTATTTTGGGAGGTTGAAAGGATTTTTTCTTATGGGTTTGTTTTATTGCTATGTAGCTCAATAAGCATGAGTTTTCCTTCTCAAAAAGAAAAAATCGTCAGAATCAGGATGGCATTGTGTATTGCTGGGCTACTTTCTTTCTGCCTTCTTTAAAAATATGTACTGCAGGGGAGATTTCTGGAAAGAACAGAATAGTTAACTGTTTTTCTGATGGATAAGTGCTTAAGTTAACAACTTTCCATGCCTCTTAGACCACTGGCATAGCCTTTAAATGGATATAAAATGTATAGGAGTCGTCCAGTTACATCCTCCATCCGCTGTGAGGTGAAACAAGAGACATTTTTTTAGCATGGATACGCTACTAAAAAGCAGCAGCAGGTTTCTTCTTTTTCCCCAAATTGAAATTTAATTTATAAAAAATGTGTTCAGCACCTAATAGAAGTTCTGTTAGAGATGGCTGACTGCAGGGAAAGCTTTTCTTGTAATTCATTCACATGTATCATTAAGCACACAAATTTGAAATTCTGTTCTTGTGATGGGATAATTGTTCTGCGACTGCTGTATGAAAGCGACGAATGCAGGAAGGCCATCGGATGTCAATCAGCTGCTGCAGAAGAATCCTAACACCTGGAGCCTGAATCCCAGCACGAGGAAATAGAGATGCAGACACTCGGTAGAGCTGGGTTTGTAGTTCTGTGCTAAGATCAAGTCTTGTCGGAAAACCTTCTGCATACAGAGAGGTGGGTGAGCCTGACGCGATGACTGCAAACCAGGCAGGCTGATCCCAGGTCGTGCTCCTGTTTGCCCTGTGGTGAGGTCCCACTTAGAGCAGACAGGAGCAGGGACAAGACTAATGAGCCTGTACATCCCTATTTTTGGGAAGGCTTACCTTGCAAACAGTCAGAAGCCTTGCAGGTTGCTACTGCAAGCTGTTATCCCATGCTTTCTCTTAGCATGGTGTGTCGCAGATGCGTGGAATTTGTTTTTATTAGCTCAGGCTTTTTCCCTCTTTGCCCTTCATTTGCCCCATTTTGGGCTTTGCCATTGTGCTTCTTGCAGTCCCTGTGCCAGGCGTGGGCCATGCCAGCCTCGTCCCTGTGCTCCTGGGCAGCCTGGCGCCAGCCACGCCGCGTCCGGCCGTCTCCTGTCGGCAGGAGTCAATGCTTCTGGGAAGAGGGGCCTGGCTGCTCGCAGCATGGCGTGTTTGCTTTCTCTGGAGAAGCGAGCAGGCTGGAAACTTGGCTTCAGCTGGAGGGGACCCCTTAACCTTGCCTTGGCAGAAGGAAATAATAATGTGACAGACTTCATTTATCTTTATACTGTATGCATGGCCTCGTGTGCTCCGTAGTCCTTTAGACCTAAATTGCGATGTGGAATTGGCACTGTGAAGAGTAGGCTGTAATTTTCAAGGTGGCTTCAGGTACAATAAAAAAAAAAAAGCCCACGTTTTTACCTAACCATGAAAATACAAGTCATACATTTTTGTGACACTTACTTTGCCACTAAGAGCAATTAATTTTACTGTGTCCTTAGATTTTGATTTCCATTTGCAGCGTACTTTGCAGTGACAGCATGTATGACACCGTCCAAGCTGGCTGGGGAAAATCAGAGCCATTGACAGTGAGTGCTTTGGGTTGGGGCACAGCGGGGCAGGCTGGAATTGCACGGAGAGGTGCCCTATTGGGATGTATTAAGCAATGGAGCAATGGAATCCATGCTGCTGCTGCAGCGTTCCCGTCCGTTTCTCTGCTGTACCCAGTGACCTCACCTCTTTGCCCTGTGCTGTACCTTCTGCCCTGCTTACTCCAACATAACCACTGTTCTCGTTGTGCACCCTGGTCAATCACCTGTCTTCCCCTGCAGATGGGTTCTAGTTTGTCCCCTCGAATCAACTGATCTATTACCCTCTTCCACTTGAATCCACCCATATGGGGTCCCAAGTGGCACTGACACCACCCAGTGGGGCTGCAGATGTGCTCCTGCCCCATGGGTCCCCCTGAGCGCCAGTGTGAGGCCTCAGGGGCTCCTGGTGTTCCTAATCCCTCCCTGGAGAGCAGACATCAACCTGACAATTTCTGATGCCTGCGCGCAGGGTATTTGGCTCATTGCTAAAATGTTTTTCATGGTGATAACGCCTGTTCTGGCCACTTTCAGATTTTGCCACGCTTAGGTCCCAAAGTGGGTTCCGTGGGTGCTGAGTGCCTGGCATTGTGCTGAGCAGGGGGAAGGGCTCTTTGTTTAAACCCGTCCAGCTCTGGGGCTGCTGTGCAGAGGCGTAGCGGAGGATGCGTGTGCTGCGTGGGACAGGAGGACCAAGTGGCTGCTATTATATAAGCTGCAGAGGATTTCCTGAGAAGTGTTCAGCCTTCGTTGCTGTCTGTAAGGAAATCCTCTTATCTGGGCAGTGCAATAAATAGTTCTGCCTCCTGTGCGAGAAACAGAAAAACACATTCTTCAAATGTCTTTTCAAAAACGTGGGTTTTTCAAATGTATCAGCTGGAATTATTCTTCTGTAATAAATCCCCGTAATAGCGTGCTGTGTATACATTTAACTAGATACACAGAGGTGGAGGGGGGGGAGGCTGTGTGTTACAAGAGGGCTTAGCATGCATTTGGTAATGACAGGAACAGTAAATAATCCTGCAGGTTTACAAACCTAATCCCGAGTATCTGTTTGTAGCTCTCATGTCTATTAGAGCCGGTTGGAAAATATGTTAACAGGCTCTAAAGAAAGGGCTTTTTGTTTTTTATTTTTAAATATGCAGGATGGGTGAGTGACAGTGTTACAGTGGCATGGATGCTGCTGGTTGGGACCTTGGCTGAAAGCCCTGGGAGCTCCTCTTCCTCTGCGTGCAGTGGAGAAATGCGGCGAGGAAGGAGCCGGCTGCTTCGTGTCTCCCCCAGCTCACTGTCCGCTCTTCTGACAGGGGCTTCATTGAAATATGGGATTTTTTGGTTTTGTTTTTTTTCTAATGCAGGACTTATTTTTCGTCTGTGCCCTGCAGTGAAGTGGTTGTTTTCCTTACCAGAAGAAATCCCCGCTAAGAGCTGTGTCACATGGCACTATTGCTTTTAAATAAGCTTTTAAGAGGTTGGACCAGATGTTGGCCACATCTGTGTTTTCATTTCGGTTGAAAATTTCATTTCAGCCCTTTTATTAAAGGAGAAAATGATCATTTGGAAATTGTTTTGAAAAGTTTAGCAGCTGGGAAGATCTTTCTGGTACAATAAAAGAAAGGGGTATACGTTCTGTGCCCCGGAGTGAGCTCTCTAACATGTGGCAGATGAGTGATTGTGGCTGGTGGAGGGGGTCCTGATGACTGCCGTGGAAATCCTGGGATCAAAGTGGGTGTATTCTTTTTTGAATCAGCATTGTGTAACAAAGCACTTTTTTTTTTCCCAGTGAAAATGTTAAACTAGAGAATTGAAGGCACCTTCTCTTCTGAAAAACTCCCTGCCTTTAATGAATGCCTATCACATGGGCAGAAGAAAGGGCCGCTTGCAGGCAGAGTGGGTATCCGGCAATTACTCCCTCTACTGCTGTTATGGGGTCTAAGAAATGCTTATTACGTCCAACTTGCTTCTGGATTTTTCTCTGCAATTTACCAGTTGGAGAATGAGTTTTCTGTCCCTGTTGCTAATTGATCCAATGAGAAGAACTGGCACCTAATTCACTGACAAGTTGTATTTAAAATGACACGTGAAATTGTTCATGGTGCCTGAAATTACATCATTTTCAGTCTGGCATATTAGGGCTGTATAAGGAAACAGACTTCTACTGTGCTGTGCCATATTAAATTTTAAACCTCTGATCCAAAAATATAGCAGAATATAGGGGAAGAGAGGTGTTCAATGATGGGTAAAAGCAGTGGCAGTTGATTTTGGTGGGGTATTTTTATTGTTCCTGAGACGCTGTGACAGTTTTTGCAGCAAATAATTTTGAGATGCAGAGAATTTTATGTGAAGTTGAGCTGTGACTTGAGTCCAGAGTAGTCCTCAGAACACTTTCAAATTTTGATTTTCTAGCCTGTGATGTTCAGAACTTATTAGTGATCTTCGGGTTTGGCTCCTTTTTAGTTTTGTCCCTAATGTGTAAGCGGTTGATGTTTTAGTTTATCTGGTGCGGTGAATTTGGGGAGGAAAAAAAAGGCAATCATCTCTTGGTTCAGATAAGTTGAATTGGAAGCTTTTATTTTTTCCCAGAAATCCTGAGGAAGCAGAGGGCTGGTAAAGCAAAGAGAAGGGAACCCCCCTCCTTCTCTCCTGTAGCGTAGTGCCTGCTGCACCCACCCAGATCATGGGAGGCCTGGTTCAGGGCCTGGCTCTGCACAGACTCCTTCAGCCCAGGAAGGGTTGCTCTGCCCCGGGCACGCTCCTGCTTTCTGCTCTCGAGTTATTTTATTTTGTGTAAGTAATGAAACCACTTTCTTGGAACCAGGTGTGCAGTCTCCTGGGAAGGCGTCTCAGACACTAGACTGCAGTGTTCACTCCTTGCCTCGGTGATTATTTAAGCATTTCACTCGCTGGAAATCAACGTATCAGTTCCAGCAGGAGGGACTGGCAGTGCAGTTTTGCAGGATGCCCCCGCCTCCCATCGGGGACACGGCACACAATGATTCTTCTTTGTGCTTTGCGTGATTACGGCTTGCTAAAAAGTTCCACTCAGCTATATTACAGTTATTTGAAAGAGGCAACAAACCACCTGGATGTATTTTTCTACCTCGATTTTCCTTTCCAGCCTCAAGTGAGGGCATGCTTAACCCCATCCTTGGGTCCCATCCCTGTGTGCCTGGTGGTGGGCGCTTGCACGAGGGGATGGAGGCCCCAGTGCAAGGTGCTCTGCTCTGACTGCACAGTGTGGAGATGAGACCAGGAGATAAGCGTGCATGTGCTGAACAGTCATATAGCTATGATAAAATCCTTACACTTTTAAAGCATTTGGGGGAAAATAGTCCTAAAGCAAATCTTTCACACCCTGGGACTCTAAAGTACAGTTAATTTCTAAATGTAATGTTAGTGAGGAATGTTCCTGAAGGCTTTTGCATCACATTATCTAAATTGGTAAAGTTGATACTGCACTTACGAAACATTCTCAGAAGAAAATCAAAGCACAGTGTTAGGCGATTCCTTGCAACAGAACGTTTTCTTTGGGCTGAAACCTGTTCTGTGTGTGATTTGGCATGGATGGAATTTAAGACTTTCTCTTGATTAAGTTGAATTTTGGAAAGCAAACTCTAAGTGCTTGGCATCTGGTAGCAGTGAATGTCTGCAGGGCTGAGCAGCCAGGTCCTTTGCACCACCTCAAGGAGTGCACCCCTCATTCCTGCACAGAAGTTTGGGCTGGATTCTGGCCCTGTGGTTTCATGTACTTCAGGAACTGCTTTAATGCATGGATTCTGCCAAGCCGAGCATCACTTGGATCTCCTGAGAATGCTCTGAATTCCTCCTTCTGCTCGTTGGCTCCATTTGATGCCCTTCAAGGCCCTGCCCTCTGCTGTACAAAGAGCCACCAGCCTGGGCCACCACAGCATTCGTTGGCCTTGGGAAGCTGGGGGACATGTGCCCAGGAATGGGGATCCATAACCCTGAAGATGCCAAGCTGTTCTGCACCATTTCCTTGTTAATTTGCTGTTGCAGATTGCTGAAACTTACTTATTTTTCCTGCACATCATCGAGTTGGGTCATCTGTTGTCCAGTCTTGATTAGATGTCATGGAGATGACCAAGAAGCTTGCTTCATTCCCCAGAATAAGTCTTTGTTGAATAATTGATTTTCTTCTCTACCTGGACTACATTAATAGTGTATTACTACTGCACATTAATATGATGTGGAAAATCAATTTTGCTGCTGTTAAGTTTTGCCAGTCCCAAATTAGGCCTCGGTTCTGTGCTGCTATGATTTTTAATGAATCAAATATAAAAAAGTCTGTTTTCAGAAGTCTTAGTAAATATGTAACTATGAAAATGACAGTGAAATTCTAATTACAGAAACTCATTATTGCTGAACATTTATTTAGACCCTTTCATAGCTTTCAAGTTATTTTAAAATTTGGAAAGTTTCAATAGTACGCGTTTTACAGGCAAAAATACTAATACACATCTTTGTACAGAACTGGTGTAAGTGATTCAAATGATGATAGATCAGAATCAAGAATAGAGCCATGATGTGACTGTCGGTGTGATGTATTATTCACTGGTCCATGCTGCTTCTTGTAAACAGAAAACATTTTCTAAGTCATAATTTACAGATGAGTCACCAACCTATAGGCTCTGGCAGAGAAATTCACGTTATGGTGATTGAAAAATGGTGTCGTCTTCCTAAAATGGTTTCTCTAACTTCATGGTGAAAACGTGGCTATAAATTAAAAAATGAAAAAAAGGACACTTGGAAATGTGTGGCAGATTTTTAGTGTTAAAGAGGCTCATACTGATTCCTGAATTTTAGATTAGTTCAGTGTGGTCGGTTTTGGTGTGTATATGTACACGGCCATATCAAAAATACTCAGCGATCTGCTAAACCTCGTTGATGAATGCAGAAGGAAAGACAATTATTAAGTGTTACTTTACCATAGAACTTGAATTGCAATTGATTTTGAAGAAATGTCTAGCTAATTAAAATGTGTTCTTTTATGTAGGTGAAAATACAGGAGATGGTGAATTAGATCTCAGTGGAATTGACGACAGTGAAATAGATAGGGTAAGATACCCTTTTATCCTGAGTCTCTCTGCATTTGGATATCTGAGAAAGAAAAATGGTTCTTATCTGATGTATCCTCTCCCTCCCTGCCTCTTTGCTCTGGCAGTGCTTGCCTCTGATCTATAGAGAGGTTCAAGTGATTTCAGTGATCTGGGGTCAAAACTAATGTTCATGCAAGCCTGTGAATTTAGTGCCTGTTTTATATATATGCGGGACTGCTGCTGCTGCTGCTTTCTTGCTGTGCTGGAATAATTATATTTTAGAATGTCTTTTATTCTTACAAGAACTTTTAAAAGTTTGATAGATCTCTAAATTCATTTTTTAATTACAATACATTCAGCTTATGAGGCTGCCATGGAAACCAAACTGTAAAAGCAGCATGTACAGCTCTGTGTTCTTTCAAAGATACCTGTAGCATCTTCTGGATTTATTATTATTTGTGTGGCAGCGCGAGGTACCCTTGCCCATATAGCCTGAATATAAAAGACAGACAGCTGTGGAAATGGCCTGTTAAAGGCCACACAGCAGGTCAACACGTGAACACGCAGCAGAGCCCAGTCCTCCCATCAGAACTCGATGAAAGTGAAAAGTACAATTTGAACAGATAATGCCGATGCTAAAAACTTCTTTTGGGTTACAGAGTCACTGAAAACAGCAGGGTTTCATCGAGGTTGCTGAGAATTGGGCTCGATCTGCAGAATATTCTTGGTGAGGAATGGAGAAGTAGGCAGACGCTCAGCCGGAGGTCAGCCGGGTTGGGTGTGAGGAAGGGTGTCATGGAAATGGAGCAGGCACGGGATGGTGGGGTGAGGAGGATGGAAACCTGAAAGCTCCCAGAGCTGATTCTGAAGGGCTTCAATAGAGCCGACGAATCTTTTAAACAGAAATGGGGAAAGAAAAAGCACGTTTTCTCCACCTCATAGCCTGTAGTGAGGTCATAACTCTGCTTTTATGACCTCATGTTCATTTCCATGGCAATAGACTGTAATATTGTAAACCCAAGATTATGAACTCTCTAAAAGCATTAGAAAGATGAATAACTGAGCTATGAGGAAGAGGGTTTTACTATTATGACCCACCTTTAATAGAAACAGATGAAATAGTGAAATATTGGGCTGATAAACCAGCACCTGTGCAGCTGCTTGCTCGCCCCATTTGCCCTCTAAGGAAGGACCCCTCCCTCCATTAGTTTCATTAGCCTGGAGTTATTTTTCTCATAAAATCCTTATGTGTACATTTTACTTTGGAGAAAATCTGGACTACTAAAACCTGTAAGATGGGGAAAACTCAAATTGTTTTTCTAGCACTGAAACATCGTTTTACAAGTTCTGAGTCCATTGCTTACAAATAAAGTGTCCTGTTCGTAAAGGATGATCCAGTTTGTTTTCTCCATTCTTCAAAAGTTCTTCATTGCACAACAGCATTGGCCATACAGAACCTTTGCTTTGCAGACAGTTGTGCTAAATACTGGGCTTATTTTTATGTTTTGATAATTGAAAGGAAGATCTACTTAGCAACCTGTCAGCCTGCTTGCTACTTACCTACCTACCTATTTATTTATTTCTGTAATTTATTTGCATAGTCCTAGGTGTTTTACAGCTCCACTCTAAGTAATGCTGCTACTTAGTGGGCTTAAACTGAAGGAAGTTTAGATGCGTGTACTGCACTCAGCTCTGAAAACTAGAGGACTGAAACTCCAGCAAACAAAGCTGGTTTCATTCATGCAGATGTAGCCATTGAACTAATAATCTTGGTAACTGTGCCTAAACCTTCACAGAAACCTACCCAGAAGACACATGTTTCTGTTTTGGTGGCACAAGGCAATGGTTCCCATACTGTTTTGAATTACAGACCACCATCACCTCTCAGAATTACTTGCAGACTGCCATGTTGTCATGGTACTCTCTCGTATCATCTGTAAAAGATCATAAAAGCGAGATCATTTTAGATTAATTATGAATCACATATTACGATCACGTACAATGAGTTCTGGATGGTTGTTGGCTGCCCACCATCGTTTGGAAACCCAACAAAAAAAAAAGAGGCCATTATTTTTGCCAGCTTTAGAATTTACTGGAAATATTCTCTGATTGTTACATCTTGTTTATATTTTCTTTTATATGTGTTTTTTTTTTATTAAAACGTGAATTGACTTTGTTAGTAGATTTTTGGTTCAGTGTTGCTCTATGGTTTTCAAGCTGATTTCTGAAAGCAGATGAACTTGTTTTGTCTTTTAGTATATACTTAACGATACAGAAGCTCAGATAAAAGCAGAGCTGTGGATGAAAGAAAATGCAGATTATTTGAAGGAACAAAAAGGTAAGTATATAGGTCTCAAGTTCTCCTTTTGGCCAGGGTTGCTGAAATATGCAGTCTGTGTAATCTTCATGCTGGTTACCCTTTTGTCATCTTTCAGAAAAGGAAGCAAGAATAGCAAAAGAGAAAGAACTTGGGATTTATAAGGAACACAAGGTATTAAACTGTGTGCTAATTGTGTCTGTTTGAAAATGTCTTGGAAATTCATTATATCTGCTGATCAGCTCTGTGTAGGATATGTGGGGATAATGGTACAGGTCACCACTAAACAAGCAAAACCTAGTATATGTCTCCATGTTACGTAAATACAAAGCTGTAATTTTTCAGATGGCGAGGAAAATGCTTTCTTGCCCAAACTCCTGTTCTGAGTTACTATTATGAGAAAGTTCTGTGCATGGCAGAATCAGAGCTAGTTCTGCACATTTATGATTGCTGCCCTAATTGCTTGCTTATTTAAATACAATCCTTAAGACATGCCTGACTTTTTAAATGTGTGCATGGGGAATTTGTTTGTACTTGCCGTAACTTTAGCAGCTTTCTTTGCTCTTTCAGTAATGATTCCTTTATGGACAACTGAAGAGGTCTTTGTTATAGTCACATGAAGGAGTGTTTTGTTGTACCTTTCATAAGGAAGGCGACAGTTATGTTAACAAATGGCATGTCCTGTCTCCACGTTTAGCAGTTTAAAGCAACCTAATTGGCCGTATATTCACAATTTACAGCGTTAGTGTTTTGTGTAATTGAGCAAGTGACAAGTCAAATCTTCCACATGCAGCTAAAATCCATGTTAGTTTTTAATGTGTATATCCAGTATCTTTTTTTTCTGGCTAATGTGAAAGACAGAGCTTCCTACTTCCCCTAGGTATTTCAACAATAAAAACAAAACCAGACAATGAAACACTGTTTTATGCTTCAGAGTTTCTCATTCATCCCCTCCTTTCAGGGCCGTGGCATTCAGCAATTTTCAAAATTGTAAAACTCTCTGGCACCGAGAGGTAGCCCAAACAACCCACCTTCTTGTTCTGACAACACAGGAGTTTTTCTCTAACTGTATTGTTTCTGACAGCTAGAGTAGAACTTGATTAATATAGTGCTTTCCAATTTCAAGGTAGCACTTGACCCATGTAGGTAAACAGAGGGGCTATTATACATTAAAAAATAAATCTCCCGCAGAGCTTGGTGTTAAAACCTTCCTTTGAAAAGGAAAAGGCTGAATGAGAAACAGAGGATCTTTTTTTGTACCTCGCCAGGCATTGGACCTGGATAGAAATGTTCCCCCGTGTCATTTCTCTTTGTCTGGGTCTGTGCAGCGTCAAACTGCAGCACGGTGTTAGCACGGGGCTTGCAGTGTCTGGCAGGGAGGGGAGGTGCCTCTGGCTGCGGGCAGGTGACATTGCTGTTGCACTGTGTGTCTGCAGCATCCTGCTTTCTCTCCAGCAGCATTAATGCCAGCCCACACTTAGAAAGCTGCTTCTCATTTTCTTGGCTTTTTGCAGTTTTGAGGAAGAGTTGGGTAGATTCTTGTATATGTGACTTTTGGACTTCATAAGAAATGCTTTTCCAGCTTTTGATACAGAGTTGTCAGTGCCTAGGGAAGTAGTGACCCAACTTGACTCTAATTTTGAAGGCAGTTTTAGCAGAGGAAGTTCTTTATTTACATGCTGGGTGATGCTATTGGGGTCCCTGTTCCTGTAATGGGAGCTCACTCCATTTTTTTCACATGCGAGAAATGGCCCACGTTTCAATTCTGGCAGCATTACAAATGCGCAGTAAAGAATTTGTAATAAACTGCGTGGGCATTTGGCAAAAAATAGGAAAGCCTACACTTGCTTCTTGAACAGAAGCAGTCCCTTAGCCCCTAGTCCTGCTCAGCCCCGGGCCAGCGAGTGCTGACCTGGCTCAGCCCATCGCCCAACCTGTCCCCGAGTCAGCAGCACCTGTGCCGGGATGCTGAGCCGCAGGTCGCCCTTCTGCTGCACAACAATTTTGTTTGTATCTCCATCACTAATTCTATATTTTAATTAAGCCAAAGAAAGCTGCAAAGAAGCGGGAGCCAATTCAAGCCAGCACAGCAGGAGAGGCAATTGAAAAGATGTTAGAACAGAAGAAAATCTCAAGTAAAATTAATTATAATGTGCTAAGGGACCTGAACAGCAAAGGAAGTAACACACCAAAGAAAGAGGATGACAGCACTGATGACAGCACCAACACCAAGAAGCTGTCAAGAAGAAAATCTATTGCCAGTAGGAATATAGCCAACCCTGTAAACAGTGTGGGAAAAAGGTACTGCAATTGTTCATTTCTATCTCTGTCTGTGAGACTGTCTATGTATCTTTCTGAGCCAGACAATGTAGGTACTGAAACATTTGTCTGAGGCTAAAATAATGCTGGGATCCTGGTTTTATTTATTTTGCCTGCAGTGTCACGGTGGAAACTTATTTATAGTCCACGTATCAAAGGTCTGTTTTGGTGTTAAGTTAATCATTCTGGAGAAGAAGAAAAAAAAATCAATGGAAATTCATAAACATGGATCTTTTGGCCACGGACACCTTTTCCTCATACATCCCTGACATTTGTTGTCCTCCCTTTCTGAGTTGTCTGTATCTGCTGACATGACACTAAATGTTCGAAAGCTTTGGCTTTTTGCTTGATTTGAAAAATACAGTTCCCATCTGTTTTGACAGCTAGCTGTTTTGATTAGCTTTTATTTTGGTTTTATTCCAAACTTTTGTTGTTAATTGATGACACAGATATAAAGCTTTACAGTAAATATGCTTGTCGGTTTTCTGGTCTGCATTTGCAAATGTTTTATAGTGTGATGAAAGCTACTATTTTAATGTGCAAAATATTCAGACTTGCCGGGCAGATTTGTGGTGTGCTGTAAAGTGTGTAAGGAGATTGATGTGTCCTATCTGCAATATTCAACTGTTTTATTAGCCTGCAGTTCATGAAATCATGTCGGATGATCATTTGGATGATCTCTCTATATAGTCATTTATCTCTTAGTTATTAGGTATTTATTTACTGCCCAAAAGACATTGTTTTTTCCTTCCAGGCCCTGCACCTCCAGAAAATCCAGACATTTAGTTCAGAAATGGTAGATGGTGTCTTCATGCCATAGTTTGGAGGGTGAAGGTCAGGGGTGGGATGGAGGGAGCAGAGGAGAGTTGGGTTTGGCGGTGGCACTGCCTACAGCAGCACTGAGGTGGCAGGGGTGTGGGAGAGGCTGTGGGTGTCTGAAGTGAAAATCAGGAAAGAGCTGCTCCCGGAGGTGCTCAGAGGTGCATTTTGCCGTCCTAAATGAAGCAGCTTTTGGGAGAGGAAGGCAACCACAAGGTGTGAGAATTCATCTATTCATGCAGGAGCAGGAGACATAGGATGTGAAGCTGGGAGGGACGGTATGGACACGTCCCTCAGAGACTGAGCAAAATATGCACAACTAGACCCAAACTCCTTTTTCTGACCTGATTTGCCCTGGCTTTGGCTTTAGCATTTGGCTTCTCAGTCAAAACTGTGTCTAGCCTCACTGTCACTGGCGTACAGATTTTTGCAGTGTAACAAACATCTTTTCTTTTTCTGCTGTTCCTTCTCTATTCTGTATTTTACCAAGATGGCTTCATCCTCATTCAACTTCTCACCCTTAATAGCAGCAGCTTTGCTTTCCAGTACTTTACTCACTGAGGATTTTAGTCACCCATGTAGGTTGCTACTTCAAGTCATGTTTTAATGACCTAAGCCTGCACATTTTCCACTGGTGAAGAAAAGTGAAGATGCATTGAGGATGAGCTCTTTAATTTGTTTATCTGTGTTTTATTTGGATTTAATGGATAATAGTGAGTCATATTTCTGGAATTTCTGTTGAAACATGGCTCTGATGCAGTTGTCAGAACTGAAATGCTGTGATCGGAAGTAGGGTCTTCTGAGGGACCCATTGCTTTTCAGGACTTAACAGTAACATCAACACTTGAGCTGCTTCACCACATCCATGCTGTGTCCTTTTCAGGCCCAGTTTTCAGAGATGTTGGGCACTTGGAGCTCCTGTTGAAGTCAGCATGTTAAAACTCTTAACAGGTGTTAAACTCTTTGGAAAATCATGCCATAAATATTTAATTTAACAGTGGTGCAACTTGAAAAGGTTTCTAAATAAATACACAAATCAGTATTTTCCAAAAGCAGCTAATAAAACGTGTTTATTTTTCCTCTTGAGAGCCTAAAGTACATCCTTAAGATGCATAACAGTGTTTCCTGATGATGATTAGCAGATCTTAGATACAATGAATTTTGCAGCAGAGCACTTCAGAGAAGGCGATACATGCAGATATGTGGTTAAGATTTTGCACTCCAGAAGTAGGCAATGTTCCTGATTAAATAGTATCAAGGACTTGGCAAACCATTCATTTTTTATTTCTTACAATTAAACATTTATGACATCTGATTTTTTTGCTAGTGGTCTGAATGCCATGCCTTTTAAGTGGCATGCATACATTTCTGTGTTTTGCATTGTTCTAATATGCCATGCATTCATTTTCTTCGTTCAGCATTGTTCCTCTGAGAGGTGAATGGCTAAATACTTCCCAGCAATACAAAAATAATGGCAATTTATATGCAATTAATAACAATAAAAACCCTGAACATTGCTCATTAAGAAATGAATGAAGCACATAATGTAGCGTTATCCAGGAGGCATTTGTGGAGTTCCTGCTAACTGTTTTGGTTTGTAGTGATTTACAGTCCAGCCTGTTCATCTTTATAGGCCTTAAATATTTAGTAAGCTCTGCTTGACTGCAGTAGCACCTTGCATATCTGTGCTTTGATCCAGTCCTTTAGTTCATCTCAGATGTAGTCAGATTTTAAAGAGCTACTGATTTAGTCCTGATCCCAATTAAAAGGTACCAGCACCAAGCTTCTGGGACTTTTACAGGCAAGGGAAGGAATACTGGTTCTTGACGATTAAAGCAGTGCTCCTGTAAAGGTATAAGATTAGGAAAGTAAATTTTATTGTTTTTCATGTGAAAGCAGAGGTTTTACATGTGCAGCTTAGTTTGTCATGTGTCTCAGAAATCATCTTCATATACTGTCTGTAGCACCCTGGAAGCAGGAAGTTAATCTCATTTTTTCTAGTTGTCTCTCACTATAAAATACTCTGAACATTTATTTCTGGGAAGAGGACTTCAGATCATCTCTTAAGAAATGGTTGCCCCAGTCAGATTTTATGCAATTTGTTGATTTTGTTTGTTTGTTTGTTTTTCTAATATGATATAAAATAGCAGTTACAGTGTTAATCTGTTAAAGTCTCGTAAAGAGTTGTTGATTTGGAAGAAATTTATAAAGAGTTGGAATGCTAACCATGCTCCAAGGAGCATGCTTCTATTGAATATTCTTTCAATAGCAGCAAAGCTATTATAATTGGCATTAACTTAATAGTTACTTGGATTCAAAGACCGTATAATTAATCTAAATACTATTTCTTCAAAAATCCTAATTTTGAAACCTTGGAATTGTTTGGTACTTTCTGAAATTTTCTTAGGAAGGTACTTGCAAAGAATTATTCCAGGGATCATGCAGAGTTCTCCCTTTTTGGATAAGCAGACACTATATTCATCAATATTTTCAAAAGCAAACTGGGTTTTTCAACAGTTTTCTTTACCATGAATGCCATGCAACTTTCTGAGTATTAAAAAAAGACATACTTCTTTTCAGACACATTTCCCGTAAGTGTGCTGGGGTTCTACTTAATGTATCTGTCAACATGGTATAAGAGTAGTAAAAACAATGTAAGCGATTTTAGGAAATTTTATTTTTTTTGTAAATATATTTCATTACTTTTCTTAATGCAATAGGTTGGAGCTTTTTTGGTTCTGGCGGGTATCACAGTTGGTGTTTCAGAAGCAAAAGCTATTTCGTTGTGTGTTACAGAGATGTGGCACAGTGGCTGTTACCATAATGGAGGTTGTGACTTTACTTTCAATTACCAGTTGCACATCTTATCTTCACTAATGTCTTCTGTGCGTATGAAACAGGCGTCACAGAAGACAAATTTGTTGAACTCCTAGAGAAGAGCAGTTGCCACTTTGAGCTACTTAAAACCTAAACTCCAGTTTGAGCTTCAAGTCTGCTGAAGAGGGGTTTAGGTCTGCAAGCTTTTGGTTGGAACCTAAATAATTTATTTTGTATTTACTTGAGCTGAATCATACAGCATTACTTGCAAAGTGAAATGTGTTGTTCCAAGGAAATGTGGGAACAAAAAAGCTTTCAAGTCACTACTTTTTAAAAATTTTAAGCCCACTTATTGCTATGTACTTGAAATTGGTAACGATATTAGAGAGGACGGGATATATCGTCAGGGGAATAAATGTGTCAGGTTAATCTCCTGAAGAATTTGCCTTAGAAGAAGTGGAGCAGGACTGCAAAGCACAGCCGAATCCACTGTAATGAAACAAGGTTGTTCTGAATGGAAGCATATGAATATGTAATAGAAAACCATACCAAGCTTGCTGCAAATATGACAAAAGCCCCTGATAGAGATTTTAGATTGGATTAGATTTTGAATTTCACCTCCAAATTCCCTACATGATCTCACTTGTGCCCTTTTGCTTGTAAATGTTTCCCTCTGGCAGCAGGGCCTGCACGTGCCCCTGAGCCATGGGGCCTGGGCACAGCACGCGGGGCCTGGGGAGGATGGGGCTTGGGCCTGGCCTGAAAGAATGCTTTGGATTAGTGTCTGCTCCAGCTACGTTTTTGTTGGCTTCTTAAGGGGTGTCACAACCCCAGAAAAATCCCCTTTATTACAAGGCAGAATATGCTTAATTCTTTCTACAGCCTCGTGTTTGGCATCTCATTTAACCGCATAAATTGCCTGGTACTTTCTTGGCTCTGATTGAAGTCAGATTCCTACAGGGGATAAAATAAGAGCAGATACCTAATTTACTAATTTTTGGTGAAGTTGTCTCAGAGAAACAGCGCTGGCAGCCACAGGCTTTGTTGCTGCACTGGGTGCTTGGCCTGGCCGTGCTAGTGCTGTGCGTCACGCCCGGCCCAACACCACCTCTTCCATGCTGGCGTCTGGCAGAACCTGTGTGTCCATTTCCTGGGGAGCAGGAAGGGGAGAAGCCCTCACATCCAGGATTACTGTTGATTACAACCCTTTATTTTCAGTTTTGCTGGTGGAAGTGCAGTGCTTGAGTGCTGTGCTGTTGCATTGCTCTCAATCCAGCTGCAAGTCTGAGCGCCCATGGTGCTTGTTCTACATTTGCTATGGCTTATGATTTATTTTTATGAGCTCCAAGCAGACAGATTTTTTTGATGTACAGTACTTTTAGTTTATTTTACATTATGAGACTGGTATTTTTGGAGAGGAAGAGGGTGGGCTCAGTTTTTCCCGATTACTTAGATTGATCCAGGACTGCATGAGACAAAGCTCAGTTTGAAGAATACAGGGGATGTCTGGGTGTCTGAAAAACCTTGAAAGTGATATTTCTGTTATGTTTCTGCCCATCCTTTATACCAAACAGATCCAAGTTATCACTCATACATTCAGGAGTGTATGTATATGAATCTATATGCTGTTGATTCATGGTGTATAGAAGCGAGTTGTTTCAGACTCTCTTTCATTAGGAAAAGTAACATTGCAACAATGGTTTAAGAAATTTGGCAGTGGGTATCTGAGAGGCCCCTTCATTGTGGGGGATGCAGTGGGGCCTGGTGAGCTGCCGGGCTTCTGCAGGAATGCCCACGGGCAAGCTCTTCATGATGGAGCTGAGCTACTCAAGAGGGAGAAGTCCTTGTGTTTGGCAGATGTGAAGCTGAGAAGCTTTAAGAGTCTTTTCTGTGCTAACTTCAGTACGTATTCTCCTTACAAATTGGTCCTTTGAGATGGGATCTTAAGAGTGTTTTTATATTCTTTAATTTTTCCACCATTAATTTTTATTTTTTCAGCATTGCCTTCAGCTCTTTGTCTAATTTACCTTTGATAGGCTGTTTCTTCCCTCTCTGCTTTGAAGTCTATTACATGGCTTGGAATTCATATGTATTACTCAAAGTGAGATATTAAACTTTATTTCTCATCTTATGCTGTGCTTCAGGCCTTCTTTTCATATGTGACAAATGTGCTAGCACAAATTTCCCACCAGAGACCAAATTCCTTACAGAAGATGCTGGGAGTGCGTGTTGAGATGGTAGTTAGGGGTTTCTTCTCTAGCTTGATTATTTTTGATTGGCGTTCTGGTGTATCCTCCTGAAACAGTCTCTTGCTGACTGTGGGATTAAGTAGTTCTGGTTCCTGGGTATGGATCTGCATGCGGGAGCCTTCCCATGTGAGCGTGTGGCATCAGCTTTCCATTTGGATCTTCTGTACTTGCTAAATAAATTCTCCAACCACTTCAACATAACTGTTTTCTTATGTGATCCCTGCTTTGAGAAATTCTGCGGGGTGTAATTTGATGTATGTTTGTGCTTTGCTGTGGTGTATAATCATTTAAATCAAAGGTTAATCAAAATGATTAGTCATTTTAAACAGGAAAATGGTGACATTTGATAAGTACCACCACTTAAAATAAATCTTGCCAGTATTTTCCAGTCTTGTAACTTTAGAGGGACAAGTTTATACAAATTATGGTTAGCATTTTTTTTTTACAAAAAACAAAGCCAAGAAGAAACAAATTCAACACTTCCAAGCTTCTGCTTTTCAAGTCATGCATCTGCATCAGTAAAGGTAGCTGTCTGGGGGAGAGCTTCACCAGCGACCTTGGAAGGAGCTGACATGCATTTATTTGCTTGTTCACAGTAAATTTGAGGAGTTGGTTCAGTAAAGCCCATCGTAATGTTGTAGCCTGCCTAGCTGCAGGTTCCTGCTCTTTGTGTCAGCTGAGAAGCCTTTTGTAATAAGGAGATAAACCAGAGGCAAGGGCCAGGGAGAAATTTATCTGGCCCAGCATTTCTTAAAGTGAGCATGTGTGCTAAAATTTGTGAGTGCTAAAATGAGATGGCCCCGGTCCTTCCCTCCTCACTAAGTGAGAACATGGGAGGAAAAATGCACTTCTTCTGTGCATGCACCACATACCTGAGGTAGGCAGGGGCCAACAAGGGACCTGGGAGGGAGGGAATAGGAACAAGGTGTTCCTCTTCCTCCAGTTTATTCATCTTCACACTGAAATGGGACAGAAGGAAAGGGAAAGATTTTTTTAAAAAATTCCCAAACCTATCCTTCCAGCAGCTGGAAGCGTTTGTTAGGATTTGATGTTTACTCTGATTACTCAGGCTGTTTGAAAGATCAATTCCATAAAAGTTCTGGAGTCATTTGTTTTAGAGTACTGGAATTTAAAATACTAAAATTTCAGTACTGCAACAAACCTGCCTGTATTTTCACTCTGTAAAGTATAATTGGAGACAAAAGCCTCTGGAAGGGCTCAATGATAGGAGAAATAGCATAAGAAAGCTTTCTCAATGGAAACCAATTTATGTAAGTTCAGTGATGCTGCAAATCATCTCTGGTTGTACATCATTCATTAAGAGCATTCAAGTTTTATAGTGCAGACGTTTAATGTTGTCAGAATTTGGCTTAGGGTAAGCATGAGGGAATATGGTCTGTTGCTACTGCAGAGGGGTATTCCTGAGCTACTGTTCATTTAGTCTTACGAGACACTTGGAGAAACTTTTAAAAATAAACCCTTCAAGATTGAGTGAAGACACATCCATGCTCGTGTGAGTGTTTCAGCAGTAACAAGGTTCTGCCAAATTCAGTGCTTGACTCCATTTTACCCACAATGATTAGAATGCCTTCAATTTAAAACTAAAAAGGCATTGATCTGGCTGACCTCGTGGCCCAGACCCAGGTCAAGTCTCCTTATTTTTACAGCAGCCTTGTTGTTTGTTTAATATAAATTGGATATTGCTTTTCCGCCTCCCACTCAAGAAAATCGTCTCCTCATTGGATTCCAGGGGAGGTCAGTTGGGCAGGGCAAAAATGCAGAGTGGGTTTTTGTGACTGTCTGAAGTAATTTCGTCTTGCATTGAAGACCAAGTAGGAGCAATTTTAGCCCAGAAGATAATTTTGCATGGCACTTGTATTGCGAGCTCCTTGTTTATCTGTATTCTCATTTTCAGGTTTATTAGAAGAAAATGCTCTATGATCTTTTTCTTCGAAATTAGACTTAGTATGTCTAATGGGAGACTTGATATAAATATGTATGCCCAATTTAATAGTGTTTTAGCAAAAATAGTTGTATGTGATTTGGGGGAGGAGAGGAGTGGGAAGAAGCAAAGAAATAGAAAGTGTTCTGGCTCTTGCTGTGAAAACCTGAAGGTTTATGTCCTGCTGTTGCAGCCAAGAGTGCTTGGGCACTGTGAAATGCTCCCACTGTTAGTCTGTAGATTTTTCTGATTTGTTTGTTGTTGTTTTTTTTTATGAGTGGAAAATGGTTGCTTTCTGAATCGATTTTTCTCTTGACCCTAGTCAAGCAGGGTCTGTTTGTTGATCTTTACAGTATATATTTGTTCAGTTTTTTTAATATGAGACAAAGAGTATGGCTGATGTGTGTATTTTAGATTTGCAAATGAAGTTGAGTTTTCAGTGGATATGTATTAAATGTTGAAGGAAATGGGACAGAACAATCAAAAAGTTGCCTTGTTCTCAGCAGGATAGGGTATATGTTATTCTACCAGGATTGATACCCAAACCAGGAGAGCAGCCACAGGAAGCATTTTGTTTCTTGATGTTTGCATACACTGCCAGACCGGGTAACTGGCAGTCATTATGTGGTTGTGATTGCAGCTCTTTCACCACAGCTGGGTAAAACATTGGAAAGTTATGGCAGTTTGTTGCAAAACTGGAGGTACTGTATTGCTCACAGAATATTTAGTAGAATCTACATAATTAGTTTTAAATTGGCCAGTGTTCTGTAACTCAGTCATTTATGTAAGTGCTGTTCCATTACCCAGTGACGTTGCTGGCGTGCTGACTGATTTCAGTTTTACCTTGCTGCATTTGTTACTAAATATAACGTGAAACATATTGAGATGACTTCTAAATGTGTTCCTGGAAGATACATGCAGCAAGTTTAACTTTTCTGTTGTTGAATTTCGAATTCATTCTAAGTTGGAAATTCTGCCTGGCATTTCTCCCTTCCTCCAGCAAGAAACTGAACAAACTGATTGCTGTGTTCAGCATTTGCAGCAACCAAGGTAACTTGCCCACCCTCTCTAGATCAGCACATCTCTCATACAGACCTCCTTCTTGTGATCCAGGCAGATGTGAGGGAGCAAACCTCTGATTTTTGCATACATATTCCTCTCCGATGTTTTTACACTGGAAAAGAAACCCATGCTGCTGCAGAAGTGTGATGGGAAGCTACAGAATGTAGGATATATGGACCTAAGCATCTGTAGCCCATCTCCCAAGTGCACATTCAGGTGAAGATCCTCTCATCCTGAGTGCTCTTGCAAGGCATCGCTTGGCTCAGCAGCTGTCAGAAGCTGTAACTGATTGGAGATCTTTCTTTTCAAGCACAGGACTGTGATAGCTGGCAGTGAAAGGATGCGATGAGGCTCATGTAGCCCACAGCGTGACATGGTGTGGCAGATCTGGAATCTGTATTGGTATTCAGAGTTGAGTGTAACCTTGCTGAATTTGAGTGCAGGAAGAACCTTGGACATTGAGAGCACTCTGAGGTCCCATTCAGGACGGAAGTATTGGGCGTACATTACCAGTCTGTTGTCTCTGTATTCAGAAACTGTTTTAAATGTGGTATTTGTGTGAAAGAACTGTATGCTATTTTACAGCATAGTGTTCTTTAAAAGGTTATCAATATATTTAATCTGAGCATTTGGGGATCTGAAGCATGAAGGAAATGCATACAGATTTGGAAGCAGAGTGAAGTGGCTGGCATATTTATTTTGTAAGGTTATCTTTGCCTGACTAGAGTGGTGGCATGGTGGCTTTAATAGAAAAATGGCTTTGTGTACTTCTGCAGGGATTTTATCGTGCAGCAGTAGAGAAACAAAATAACTTGGAATCCTAACTAAAACTGCTGTTGAGCGACACCGTCAGATTAAAGCTGCAGTACAATCAATCAGTCAGCTGATGATTAATAACGGAGATTAATGATTCTGTGATTAAAATCACCAGAGAATCAAGTGATTAGGTGGAGAGAAGCAAGATAGAAATCAGAGTATTCTAGGACGTGGGACTGGTTATTGCAGGGCAGGGAGGTGAGATACCCAGCCAGCATCGCCTGCTGCCTGGCTTCCAGTAGGTGAGCCCTTCCAATTAGGGCCTTGTAAAGTCACTTCAGGGGTTAATTCTGTGCATAAGCATGCTACTTAGATGGCAGTGCTTTAGACACTTGCTCTTTTTCCCTTTTCTGCCAAGTGAATTGTGTGCAAGCACTCTTTATTAAGCAATGTTGGCTTGAAAAATGATCGGCAAATATAGCACGTCTTAAACATGTTTGCACTTTATTCATACCTTCTGAAATACTACATAAAAAGAAATAATGGGGGAAAAGTGGAAAAAAGGTTAACTCTGTGCAGGTTGTTTATGGAACATCTCGGTGGGAGAACACTTTGGATTGCTTGTGTCACCGATTGATGCCTCCCGTAGACTTCCTCTGGGCATCCCATCAGGCTGTGCCCTCTGCAGCCTCTCCTCCTCCTCCTCTGGACAACGTTTGGAGCCTTAGGATCATTAATGTCTCTCACAAATGTGCCATACATTTATTGCTGATGTGTTTATTTATGATACCGGCTCTGCCTCTTCAAATCCTCTGAATGCTTTGATGAAATATGAGCTTTCTTTTCCTACAACCTGGTCCAGTCCAAATGTGATTTTGACCTTTGGATAATCTGGATCCTAAAATCTGACAATAAGGCCCAATAATTTTTTGTATGACTTATCTTTAATGTCAGAACATAATGTACTCCTTAAGTACAAGAGAGGACTTGCTGAAAAAGTCTCATCTTAGGTAATGCTCAGAGCACATATGACTTAAATTTCCTTAAATTCCTGTAGTAACAGAAGCTTCTTCTCACCTATGGATCCATGTTTTCGTTTTCCCATTGTTTCTTAAAATATTCTTGTTCCTTTTCACTGGGAAAGAATTGGGGGAATGACCGAATGTGGTTTAACTGGGTTAAGCAAGTGTCCTTAAAAAAAATTGTCTGGAGTAGTATACAACTAACTTCAGATACTACAGTGGCTTCTCAGTAAAAGTTGAGGTCTTACACATCAGGTGTGAACAAATGAGCCTTCCTGTGAGAAGAGTGCTACGAGTATACACACATTTGTTACTTTGTAGAATCCATTTCAGATTGTATTGACATCTCTTTTTGGGTCAGTCTGGTGTGGTGTCTAGATGCTTTGTGAACATTCTTGATCTTACTGCATAACGTATGGCAAGAATTACAAAAATATTTAATACGGGCAAAATGTAGTTATCAATTTTGATCTGTTTGACATTTCCATGCAGTTTTCTTCCTTCTGAATGCTTTTGATGAGCTGCTGCTCAGAATACATTGATGTTTTATGGCTCAGATGGGCTGTGTCATACATCTCATGAAAATAAACCTGATTCATCAGCTCTGAAAGCATGAAATGACAATGCTCAATTCTGTTCCATTAAAAAAGAACAGAGGGAGGGGAAAAAAGAAAAAGAAAAGGCTAATTAAGGGTTTAAAACCAGTGGGTTTATGCTTGTTTTTTTTTCCTGTAACTAATGAAGTGAGTCCTGTGTAAAGTGTGACGTGTATAAGCCACAAGAAATCATGAATTTTATATAATGCAAAGTCACTTACTAGCAAATCACTTACTAGCTGGAGAGCTCTGGGTTGGGAGGTGCCTGTTTTGTACAAACAAACCTCATCTTGCTGACCTTTGCAGACCCTCTCTCTCTATCCAACCTGAAGAGATTAGAAAGCCCTTCACATCAAAAGGACCCATAGACACCGTCGTCTCCAAGGGTCCCATTGTGTTTCGGGGTGATTTATCAGGAGGCAGCAGCCTGCCTGCTCCGGAGCCTTCACCCGCTGGCACCACCAACACAGAGCAGCCCCGCTGCTGTCGGGCAGGCGTTCAGTCTGCAACCTCTGCCTGCTCAGAACAATGCACATCTCCTACGTGATGGATGGGAAACCTGACCCCCTGAGTCACTTGCCCAAACTTGGACCCAGGGCTGGCTGCTGTTATTGAATCGACATTTTCAGGTGCTTCCTGTGTTTTATTCAGGAGCACAAAACTCCTATCTTGTTCAACTACAGAAAATATGAACATAATGAAATCGCGTGGAAAGTTCATCTTTCAGCACATGGTAATCTTCAGTTTCTGAGTTTTACATATGCATATATATATATGCATGAACATAGATAAAGGTAGGTTTCACAGAAAAGGTTCTTTAAGTAACTGTTGGAGGAAAATGCAGTTTTTATGCATTTATTTCTGTCTCACTGGGAGGATTGGCAGAGAATGCTTCTAGGATTCAGTGATTACGAGGCTGTAGTTTTTCTGTTAGCTTTGGGTTGCAATTTGAAGTTATTCCTTAGAACACAAGCAGGTCTTAAATTAGAGAACAGTAGGAAATTCTGAGATCCAAGGCCTTCAGTGAGTTTGCAGTGTAGCATATAGTGATTATTTTGTTGCAACGTCAGTAACTAACAAATGTTAAGCACAGCATTATATTAACTTTTCACCGAAGACCGGAGACTAGAAAACTCAACTTTATGGTTCAGCATTTGCTGATAGGATTTGCAAGTCAGTTAAATCCAGATTTAAGATGTTTTTTGCAGAGTGCTTGCAAGAGGCCAGCCTCAGTAACAGATGCATTTTTGTCTAAATTACTTTCCCTTTCTTTTCAATCTCGGTATCTGTTGATTTCATTTTAAAACCCATTTTAAAGCAAATGAAACAGCTAAGATTTTTTCTATCGCAGTAATCCATGCCTTCAATATCCTTCATCTCTACAGCCCATAGTTTTAAGAGCTGCGGGAGACCTAGTGGAGCTGGGGATACCTGCACTGGGCTCTAGTTTCAAGCCACTTTAAAACTTGATGATTTTCAGACTTTTGTAGGAGATGTATCTTTTACTCAAGCAGACTCAAGAGCACAGTGGAGTTCCTCTCTTCTCTACACTGCTCCACATCACAGCTTCAGAGGGATCTGGCTTGCTTCCAGTTTAAACTGTCTTAATAAGGTAAATCTGAAATGATTTAAACACTCTTAATTTACCAGCATAACTAGAGGGTCAAAGTCGGGAGCTGTGAAAGTGCTGATAGTTAAGAGAGTTTTTAAAGAGGAATTTAAACATAGCTGCTTTGAAAAGGTCATTAAGATGAGGTAGGGAAGGTTTTAGAGAAGTGATTTCAATCACTCAGATGTTTCTTAGTGGATCACTTACGATTTTCTGTACTGTAACATACCTGGGGCTGGATGTTGTCCCGCTGACCTCAGTTCACGCTGTCTGGAGGTGGAGCGATGTGTTTCGGTTTGTGTGCTGGCACCGCAGCAAATTGTGAGAGTGGGTCCCTAACGAGGCAGATCCTTGAACGAGTGGGTGTTCTCAGGCTTTGTGCATGCTTTTGGAAGGAAATGGTAAAACAATCCACTTAAGAACATCTGAATTCTTGCCAACGGGTGCTGTAGCTTTCCCTGATGAGTTACTGAACATACTCTCCATAACTATTGCTACAAATATTTTCTATTCCTTTCTTTTGCCTCTGTTGTGCAATATTTCTGAGGATAGGCATCACCCTTGTGTTTAATGATCTTGCCTTTCTTTAGCTCTTAACAGCTGTTATCTCAGTGTTATTTATTCCTTTTTTTGTTTCATTTAGGCTCATAGATGGTGTTTGGATTTTGGTCTTTCTCAAAATCTAGAAAAAGAACCTTTTGTTTTGCATGAAGAGGAGAACTGTGTTTTTCATAGAACTTCAAAAGTACAAAATAAAGGTTAAATAGAAAAATCAAGAAACAAATAATTCAGAAACACTGAAAGGTGCAGGCTGATTAAACTGCAGGGAACATTCACATATCTGCCATTTGGTCTCCTGGAGATCGATACTATGAGGCTAATCTATGATGCTGCAGCAGTTTATAATAACTCTAACGTATTATCTTTCAGAGTATTATTACTGGACTAAAAATTGCTAGTTTTAAATTTTGAAGACACTGGGATACTCATCCTGGCGTTCATTATTTCATAATGGATCAAGAGTGTTCTCTGTGTGCACACAGTTCAATATTCTCTCAAAACGATATTGAAGGGTGATCGTGTTGTTCCAGCGATCCTGTCCAACACAGTTATGCTTGGATGGACACACATACAAAAAAAAAGAACCAACAGAGCACAGAGCAGGCAAAGTATGGCTGTTTCATAGCTGGTGCTTGGTCGTTATAAAGGTGTCATTCCTCTTAGCTGGGTGATAAAGAGAAGGAGGACAACGAGTGTCTGCGTTGTCACAGTTTTGCCCAGTGAGAGCCATGAAAACAGCTTGAAAGTTTTTGTGATGTCTTCTCGTCTTTGTAAGTTAGATTCTGGGGGTTTGCAATTTGGAAAGGAGGGAGCAACATTTTTAGTAATATACTTACTGCTGTACCGATAGACAAGTTATGAAGTTTGGGCTAACTATAATTTCCTGTGTCTCCATAAGTGGATTCAAAATGACTTGTTTGCTCTTGTGCTGTAGTTACATTTTTTCATTTATTCTTTTTCCTTTCAAGCAACTGAATACTATATTGCCTCTAAATTGGGAAAATATTAGATTTCCTTAGCCTAATCTTTGAGTTTTGTTTTTCCAATTATATTTTGAAACACTGATGGACAATAGTCAATAAAAGCAAAAAGACAGAATTCTTAACCAAGTCTGGATTTGGAAGCCTGTTAAAAATATGATCATAAAACAACCTGTCCCGTGAGCCGTGTAAGCAGCGAAGTCTAGCCAGCTACCAATTGCCACCTTTTTACCTTTGGTTATTCCTTTCCTCCCCTCGAGTAACAGTTCTAACTCTGCTCTGTGAACCTTTCCTGCAAGCAGAGCCAAGTTTTTTCTGGTGTGAGCCATGTAGCCAAAGCCCAGCTGAGACATTCATGGGGCTTGGTCAACTCTTTCTCCATTGGGGGGTGGATCTCTTTGAGTCTTCTCTTCCCACTTCTGATTTTCACAAAGGGCATACTTGGTTATTTTCGTGACTTCTACCTCTGTTGGATTTTGGGGTCGCCAGATGTGAAAGGGTTGGAATGGAGTGAAAGAGTGTTGGATGCACTGTCAGCATGTCCTATAGCTGTTCTTTTGTAATTAACTTTTCTGTGCAGCGGAGAGTGCACCTCATGTATATGGCCAAAGATTGCCCGTGAATGGATTTCTATTCCTCCAACTGATTTAAGAGGGCTTTTAAAGTTGTGTGTGTGCGTTTTAACTGAGTTACTATCTAAATTGCTTCTAACAGTTAAAAACTGTTCCTCTTCTGAGCAATTTTCACTGTGAAACCAAGATCACAGCACTCCTAGGGAAAAAATAATCTTTAAGTCTCAAAATGCCTGTGTTAAAGTTTCGCAGTATTGGCACAGAATACGTAGGTGGAAAAAATAATCTTTAAGCCTCAAAATGCCTATGTTAAAGTTGCCCAGTATTGACAATGAATACGTAGGTGTGATGCGTTTTATCAACTTTGCTTGTAGCTAACCAAAGGGAGTTTGTCATAACATGAGTCGCTTATTGATGACACAGTCGTCTGTGATTGATTAAAAGTGGCAGATTTATTTCGGCTTCAACTCTTTCCATTAGCATTCCTATCGACCATCTGGCAGTGGAAAACCTTACTTGTGAGATAGACTAAGATCTTGTTAAAAAAAATTACAAGATTTCTTGGGGCCTTTTCTGCCAGTGTCCTGATGGGCTGGAAAGTTGTCACTTTTAGTTTCCTGATGGATCCTGTTGTCTGAAAGTGTAGAGACATGCTGGGTCAGCCTGTGATTTGTTTTCAATGATTTTAATGTTTTTAAATTATTGCTTTAATTGCAGCAAATATTCAGTTAATGGTTGTGCAGGTATCATTTGGGGGCTTTTTTGCTATAGTTAGGATGAGAAGAAATGCATTGCTGTTTAAATGGGAGGAAAAGAGCAAGCAACTTTTTTTCAAAGTGGTGCCTGTGGAAAACCAGAACTTATCCTGCGTTACTTGATTATGAAAATGTCATATAATAATCAAAATCATGTGACCATGCTGAAGACACCACATTCAAAATCATGTGTAGATTATGTACCAAGGAAGGATGCTTCAGGGGCACAAAATGAATTCTAAATGAATTGTGGTGCTCCAAAATGTAGAACTGCCTCCATGTCCGTTGAATGCTAGATGTGGGTACTGACATGAGAGAAGTGTGGGCCTGACATACAATGGATGATGAAACCTCAGGACATTTAGTGGAGCCCCTGCAACTGAACTGTGAATTACGTCATGATCTGAAGCGCAGCAGCTGCTCTGGCCCTATCATCCCCTGATGAGTAATACTGTATCAGGGCTATCTTTGGTAAACAGCTTTATGTGGCTTTTCTGCTGCAGTGTTTGGCACTTGGAACTGTGATGCTGTCTGTGTCTTCCCACTGGCAGCATCTCCTGCTTCCCACAAATATACTAAACACTCGAAATCTTGTTACCCCTTACATCTAGTTTTTATAGGGGACTTTGTAGAGATTTATTTTATCAATTTGTTGCGGAGAGGTGAGTTATGGACAGAGAAAACACATCTGCATGGTTTTCCCTGTGTTTGCAGGGTTTGATTGTAACAATGCCTTGAAGTCTTCGTTTAGTGTATTTTTGGGGAGATGCAAGAGGTGGGGCTTGAAAGGAATCTTCAGTTTCTCAGAGTGTGATAGATTTCTGTCCAGGATCTCCAGCTTGACCTTGCTGGCTGTAAATATTTTAAACAGTTCCGTGGATATTTCAGGCTTGTGGCTTGTTGAGGCATAATGCACGAGGGACTTCCTTCTAAATGGGCTCCTCATGGCACTTAGGCTCACACAAACATTGCAGCAAGGGAAAGTGTTAAAATATATGCATGAAGGTCAAAGCAGCACGTCTTATTAGGAGATTACTGGCGATAGTTCTCTTGAATAATCTCCTAACAATTTATTTTCAATTTTGTCTACAATTTTGCAAATTGTGTTGAGGCAACATTAAGGTTACATAGATGCTAGTTACTTGTATGATATTTAGCATTAAAAAGGGATTGAATCCCTTCTGGTTTTATTTTCTATCATTAGTAATGTTTGTGCTGGGAGAGTATGCAATTTCTGCAAATGAAATGTTTTTTGGACAGTTAGCAGGGATTATCTGAAACACATAAATAATGTATAGTGTAATTCATTTGAAGATCTGTGTTAGTCTTTTTTGGTCTTAAGCAGGATAATATTGGAGTAAAAATTTGCAGGAAATTTATTCAGCCACTTGAAGGCATTTTATGGAGGATTAAGAGTTGTTGTAAGTATTCCTCAAAAAGTGCTTTTCTGGTCTACCATTTTAATTGTGCCATCCCATCTGTGGAAGATCATTACCATAGTCTTTAATATAGGCACGTATCAAAGTGCTGCTCACTTCCAGCCATCCGTAAACTATTTGATACAAACACTAAACAGAGCTGCTAATAGACAAGGCACCATCCTTCTATCAGAAAGTTTCTTCAAATTTCTCACCTGTGGGTTTATTTGTCCTACTTACTATATTTTCTTTTAGAAACAATGTCTTTTGGCAGCTCCTGTTGTATTCATACTGGTTTTTGGATAACTGACCAGACTTACGCACGACACCATCTCAGTGCACTCTTCTAGATCACTTGCCAGTTGTCTGCTTGAACACCATCTGTTCCTGGCAGAAGTTACCTTCAAATACCTAATAAAACAGGTCATGGGAAAAAACCAAAATCTTCCAGGAGCTAATGATGTTAGCATACCCTGCTTCTCTGACTCCATTAGCCTTTTCCTCATAGCACTTCAGGAAACTTGGACTATTTAGACAGATTCTCTTACCCCAAGATCTTTCCTTTGAGGAGTACTGGTATCTGCTCAAGCAAACAGTGAGAATGGTGCTAACTTTCAAGAAGATGCTTAGTGGAAAGCTCGAACAATGTGTGAAATCCAGTCCTGCTTCATAATGACACGGAAAACTGCGCTAATGAAATCTGCAGGAGACAATAAAGTGAGTCACACAGCAGAGAACACTGAAAACAGCCGTGCAAAACAATGCCACTAAGAAAAAAAATATAACTGAGAGCAGGAAATAAAAAGAGCATCTTGGAAAAAATCCAGGCTAATGCATCTAAAGAAATATAATCTGAAATGCAGACGTACATGGGAGCACAAGCTGTAAAAGCCATAAGGCTGAAAGAGATAGAGAGATAGCAGGCTGCAAATTAGATATGAGGCTCTACAAAAGGACCAATTTGGGCCACATGTTGGTGAAGCACCACGTGACAGATTAGGGAGGCATTAGGCCTTTCTTGGAGAACCATTCACTTCTGTGGATGAGAGAATTGGAGTCATTAGGGTGATTTCAGCAAGAAACAAAATGGTGATGATGGAGAGGAAATGCTGAAATAAGGATACATAGATTCATGATAAGAACCTACATATAGGTGAACACGCAGGCATTTAAAGCATATATGAGTGAAAGAGCAGCATATGGTATGGCAGAACTAGGATGAAACTGGGGAAAAGACTGATTTCAGAGTAACAGCAGAAGGCGGTGGTCAGGTTGAGTGGCATGTTTGAAGACAGCATAGTCAAAATACAGGTTGAGGGCCAAATAAAGAAGAGATATCATGAGATCTGTGTCTTTTTCTTGAGCTTTCTCTGAGTATACCAAGTCTACATTTGTTTCTTAAGGTATTCATAGGATTGAAGAAACAGATAAATGATTGTGGGCAGCGTGCTGTAGGTGACCCTGCTGGAGCAGGGGGTTGGAACAGATGGCCTCCAGCGGTCCCTTCCAACCTCAACCATTCAGTGATTCTGTGTTTTTATGATGGGGAAGCATTTATTTAATCCCATAGGTCCTTTCCAGCTGGAGGTGAACTTAAATACACCATGGCAATTCAGAGGGTGCTGTGTGGCATAGTCGCTGCTAGTTTGTCACACCAGGCCCTGGGAAGGGAGGATGCTGGGCTGCTGCATGTGACTGCAAGAATGGCCCCATTTCATCTTCATGTGTGGGAGTCAGCACCCTCAGACTCTTATTTTTTCAGCTAATAACCCAAGTGGAAGAGTGAAAGGATTTGAAAGCATCTTAAGAGAAGCTTGTAAGTGACAGGAGCCAGTTTGTGTCTCCTGCAGGAGGTCAGCTCTTGCCCACTCCTTCAGGTGGGGAGGCTGTGGCAGCCTCCGGCCTCTGCACAAGGGAGGGCACCTGGGAGATGCAGCAGCTGCCGCACTGCGAAGGGAACCTGTCCTGGCCTTTCTCCAGCAGTGCTTCTGTTGACCCTCTTGGAGTGAGTTTAGACGTAAAGACACCAATCTTCAGGTAATTATTTCTCCACTCCAGTTGCCATTCTCAAAGACATTTTTTGCATTTTAAGTACGGACAGTTGCTTTGACAAGTTTTTTTCAGTGGAGCAAGTGGAAGGTAAAACTAAAACTCTACTTACTGTGGTCCTGGCTGCAGTTCAGTAGCTTGTATAGAAAAGGCTCTGTGAAAGCAGGGTGTTTGCTTGCTAATTTTGAGTGGTTCATCTTGCTGTTTGTTAAAACTGCATTTCCCGAAGACTGATTACTCAAACTCCGTTTTCTAATATTAACATTGATTCTCTTATAGCAGAATGATAAAGTTGCTTATTTCTCAGTCCTTTTAAATGTGTAAGCCTGTCTGTAAGCGTGGTAGACAGCTTATCATTTCAGCAGTGCTGCTTGCCAATGCCGTATGTTTGGTAAATGCTTGCAGTCAACCTTGAGAGTTTACAGACACTGGCTTGCGTTTCTTTCTCTATTTTACCACATGGATTAAATCAGGAGCGTTGGAAATCCTGGTAAATTTAGAGTGAAGAGGGGATCTGTGAATACACCAGCCCTGCCTCCTTCCTCGAAGCAGCCTCTCCCTGGCAGAGGAGGGATCTGCAGACCTGCCCTTAGCAGCAGTTTTGTGGGTGCGAAGCAAGCCTGGAGTGTAATTTATGACTTATTCACAGAATCGGAGAGGAAATAAAAGAGCCTCCAAAACAGCGCTTTTAATAGCTCGGGGTTTTTTTTTTGCTTTTTTTTTCTCCTTTCAAATGTTTTTGTTTTATTATAGCTGACACCAGTCAAGGAGAGAGGAAGCTCTTTAACCTTAATGCAAATAAAACAGTAGTGCTGTAACAAAAGTCTGTTCACTTTATACCTCTAGGCTGATGACCCTGACAGATTGGAGAATTTAAAAATAAATTACTCATTAGTTGGTTTTTTTTTTATTAATCTATATAGCTGTATCAATCCATTTGAAGCCTGATTTTTTTCTTAGGAAGAGTAAAAAATTACCTTTAGCAATAAATCCATCTGTCTGTCATGCCGTTTATCTGTCTATCTATCTATCCCCTAAAGACTTTAGAATGTTGTTTTTTATTTTTATACCGTTGCTGAAAATCAATTGTGACATTTTCTGTTTAGGCTGCTAAAGGTTTTGGCAGATAGAACATGGATTTTGTCTTTTGATGGTGAATTCAATTCAACATTTATTGCAAGTCCTCAAGTGTTTAAACGTGTAGTGATAGACAACTAAAATTCCCACTGTGCTAAACTCCACCAGGTCTCTTCAGTAGTTCTGCTATTCAAAAAGAATTGGGACTTGTTTCATCTGTTTTTAATAAGTGTGAGGCTTGCACACTGTTTATGTCAGAACTAAAGCCAGCTTTGTGTTTCAGTTTGACATCTAGAGTCTAACTTCTTATCTCTCACTCCTAAAGACACCTACTCAACTAATGATGTTATTCCTTTAAAAACTGTGATGCTGAAATGTGTATAACAAAGGAAAAGCAAACCTAGTCTGAAAAAATACTGTTCATGTGAGAGAGTACACAGCAGGACTTTCTTACTGGCCAAGGTGAGTACCAGCATTTGGTAGCAATCCGCTTTGGTTATGTCCATGCTGTTCCTAAAGCTGTTCCCACTGGTGAGAGTCTGATGGAGCTGTCTTTTGTGTATCAGAAAATGAGGGGAGGATGGAGCCTGTGTCAGCCTGGCACCTGCTGCCTTGTCTTGCACAAATTGCTTAGGTGATGTCTGCAGGAAGCAGGGTGGTGATCCCAACCTCCCACGCTTGTGCCCTGGGCTCCCTGGGGGCTCAAGCATGCTGTAGGTGTAATATTGTGTCTGAGCTAACGTGCATTAAATGCTGCCAGCTGTTAGCATGCCCATGGGGTATCACAGAGATCAGTGGAAGGCAGATGAGGGATGACTGTTCCAATGTGGTTTTGCCAAACGTGCTTCTTGTGTCACCATGAGCACTGATGGGCCAGGACCCCAGGGTAGGACCACTGGGGCAGCACTCAGTCAATGACTTCCACGCGTTGCTTTTGTAGAGAGAAGAGAGAAATCTGCTTGGGGTTCTCTGCATGGTGCTGCCATTTGGTAAAAATATCGCACTGCATATGCCGTTTCTGAAGCGTGCATTTTCCACTTGTGTTGGGTGAGATGAACGGGGCATTTGAATGTTCACACTACTTGCACGGTGTCCTAATTCAGTGGGAAGATGCAGAGGCAATAAATAAATTTGATATTGGATGGATCAACTTTTTGCCATTGTTGGTAATTGTTGGTAACCCTTTTGTGTGAAACAGGTTTGATTCATGCTAGAAGTATATATTTTGTTCATGAAGAAACCAGAGGTTTATGCTGCTTTCTTGTTCCTCTATTAAAGTTTTCAATAAGATATTAAAATTCAGAAGCCTAGAGGTAAAAAGAGCCTTAGAGGAGCTTCAGCTCTAATTTTCCCACTGAGGCCAGCCGAAGCATTACACTTCTGAACTAATGCATTTTTGCTCGAAGAACAACTGTGAAAGTTCATGTCAAAGGGTCATAAATTGCTACCAAACTAATTTCCAAATGTAACTCTATTGTGCATCTGTTTAAATTCGATTGAGTTCCTTTAAAGCAGTTTACTCTAAAAAGCTTTCCATTAAAAAATGCACACTGAAATGTGTTTACATTACAATATGACACTTACATTACATTGCATTTAAAAAAATACTTTATGCATCTATTTATTTACTGTAACTTCTTACTAACTAATCGAGTGAAGTAGCAGAGAGATCTGTAGTGTCATGCTAAAAACCCAAGTGTTAGTTTGCCAAGTATTGATGTTCCCACGATACTTTGTAGACACAAAAAGCTAAGGCAAACTGGAATGATGCTGTACTGCTGATAAAGGAAATACAGTGGAAGGTTAAACAACTGAAAGGCAGACATGTATTACGAGTGAGTCTGTACAGACTGTTGTCTCGCTGGAGCCAAGCACTTCTTAGGCATTTGTTGCATATTTTAACCAAGTACAGAATGTAGGAAATCTAAACTTACCACATTTGAGTCTTACATTTTGTAAAAAAAAAAAAGACGATGGGAGCTTGTTTTTGATTTTTAAACTAGAGTTTCTTAACTGATGCTTCAGAAATGCCTTTTCAAACTCACAGAGCAAAACGAGCATGATGATGGAGAAGAACAAAGGCAAAGTTGCTCATTAGACTTAGTTAAAGCTAGGTTGATCATCGATACAAATTTGCATTATTTTCCCAGCATGGCATTCTGTAACAACTTTACTCTGTGTGCTTTTGTTCCAGTTGACATTTGCTTGAATGGCAAAGCAAGTTGGCAAATTTCGTGCTGCTGGTCTTTGAAGTTGTGACTTCAGCCCAAACAGCCTTCTCTTTGTGTGCAGCGGGGAGCCCTTTGGCTCTGGAGAGGGATGCACGCAGCACAAAGACTAGAAAGGGTCTGTGCATACGAAGTGTCACAATACTTTCTAGCACTTAACTTTAAGTAGCTCAGGTCTTGTAGGAATATTGGTTTATTTTCTGTGAATTCTTCCTTTGCTATGCAAGGAGTTAAAGTTCAAAGTGCAGAAGATTAACCTGAAAGTACATTTTTTATTGATCTTCAAACAGAGCTTAGTATGCAGAAGGATTTAAGCTACAGTGGGAATTCACCATCTCCTCTGTTCAGTACAATTGTTTTTTCATGACGCAGTTCCAGTGCAAGCTCTCTGAGGTACAAAGGAAGGAGCAGGGATTTACTTGAGATGGATAAAGTTTGCTTTGTGTTTTACTCATTCTTACTAGAGTTGTACTAAAAACTGCTGCATGTCACTGCTTGACTGAAGAGCTTGTCAGAATACAGTGGCAAAATACGAATGATGGGTTTGGAAAGAGGGGCTTTATATAAAAAAGACAGTGTATAAATATCTATTTATTGTAGTATTTGCACATTTCATGGTCAGTTGAACTCCTTTTACTGTTCACAGTCCATATCTTAGTAATTGTGATAGGAAGGTAGCTTGCACAGCATGTATGCCACTGCTCCTCAGATGACCCCATTTGGTTCTTAGCTGTACATTTCTGAGGGAACACAGTGCTGAAAGGTAACTGCAACTGTTAGAGCTTTTCACTGTTTTCATGTATACAGAGCTACGGATGTGCATGAGCAATTCTAGGAAGGAGCCAGAAAGCTGCAGCAATTTTATTTTTAATACATCTTCTGTAGCAGCTGTTAAGGGGAGGGCAGGATGCTGCTGGATGATAGGAGCTGCTCGCCTGGCTTTTGCACTGACCTTCCTCAGCAGCTGGATTTTTGATGGCTGAAGAACGAAGCGCTGGGGACCATGATTTCTTACAAGGAAAGGGTAAAAAATGAGGTGGGGTTAGGATTTTTAAACTGAGCCTGTCGTGTGAGTTACGCTGTGTTTTGCTTTGAAAAGGAATTAGCTTCAGGGACTAATTCCCACCTGTAGACACTTCCGCCTCCCAAAATTTTAAGATTGAGGTCAGCCTTCTGCCCATGCAGGTGAGGGCTCGGTGGGAGAGGAGGTGTCGGGAGCCATCTGGAAGGCCCACGAGGCCCGTGAGCCCATCTTGGCCCCGTGTCCCTCAGGCCTGTCGGCTGACCTGCTTTTACACACACCCTTTAACCCGTTTTGGCAACTCCAGCAGTTTCAAAGGGTAATAATTAGCAAAAATCTATATAGGCTGGCCAAGCTGGTTTTGACTGAGCCAAATTAGGGACTGGTGACCCAAGCAGGCCTGTGGAGTGGCTAAACCAGTGCAAGAGGCTGCGAGAGGCATTTCTCTTGCAGTTTGAATGAGGTTTCATTGGCTAATATGTATCTGTTAGCACTAGTATTAAGCTGTAGTAAAGCCACTATTAACTGAAAATAAACCTGCTTTCCATGTAGGATTCCCTTTCGATAGCTAACCTAACTTAATTTGAGCAGCGCAGCACGGAGCTTGCACGAGGCATTGGAGATGATATTGTCTGCTCCCTACATTAGGAACAGCGTCCTCCTCTCTTGAAGGGAACTGCACATATTGTACACAGATTTTAAAGCAGCAATTAGATTTGTTTTCCTTCTTAACACTTCTATTTGGATGTTTTTTTCCATGGGAAAATGCGGCTACATTTTTACACTAATCTGTCTGTACCAAATGCATTGCTAAGGAGATGGACTTTTTGTAACATGAAGGGCTTCTGGGACTCAGTTCAGTGATTCATTAGTATGTAATAGTATGTGCAAGCAAGGGCTTATAGTGTGTAGCAGTGTGTCTTCTACACTTGTATCATGTTCAGTGGCAAATGACTGTTTTCCCAATTATTTGTACCATATTTGTACTTCATTAACCATGCATGCTTTTATACCCAAGTAAACATTGCAATTCATGTAGCTTCCAGGGTTGGAATAGAAGTGTAAAGTTTTCTTTCTGGACCTTTGTTGTGTCAGTAGAGGTTGGATCCAAAGTTGTAAGAGACCTGCATGAACTTGTAGATTTATAGGGGCTTCGACTTGGAGGGATGTTCTTGTAACAGAGCATCCTACTGGGCTTTTGGGTGTTGTTTTTTCTTTATAAATATTTTCGCTTTGAGGTGGGATGTTGGACTGTCTTCATTTTGACTTTGAAAAAGGCTGTAAAGAATGATGTACACATATTCACCGTGTATGTTGACATCTGGCACATGGATGTACTGGGCGCAGTCCATTGGTGCAAGGGTGCAAGTTTGGCTACGTTATGTCAGGCTCCCTGGTCCTTCTGGTGTCAGTATGTCATGGTGAGGTGAGAGCAGAATCCCACAGCATACCTGCATGGAGCAGGGACACTGGACACAGCAAATAGAACATTGCAGCGTTGATGGCAGCCAAGCCTGGATTTCTCTATGCGGCAGAGCTGGAGGAAGAGCTGGCAGACTGGTCCTGCAGGCTTCCTAGGGAGCCCAGTTTGCAGAAGACAGAAAGTACTCAACTGGCTTACAAGGCAGTCACATGCTGGTCTGACTCCAACCATCAGCAGAGCATCGCTGTGTTTATTAGCTAAGTATTTCCATAATGTGTGTCTATACAAGTTATAATTAGAGCCAACCCTGCCCCTAGCTAATTACAAACTTACTTAGAAGTATAGTTTATATAAAGCTTTTAGAACTTTGTATGAGGAAGATATACATCCACAGGCATAATAGGAATGACGCCTTATTTTCAAACTGAAATGTATAAGCTTTGGTGTCTGTTTTACCCTCCCATTATGCTTTTGCACCAGCTTTCTCTTTGCATCCTCATCCAAAGGTTTTGCCAGAGGTACTGTCCAAGTTTCACCAACATCAAACCAGTGATTTTTGAGTTTTCTTCCAAGTGCTTCATTCTCACTACCAAGAGAGTAAACCAGATGCTAAGATGGCTTTGAGCTTTGTGTTTGGAGAAGATGAATAAATAACACTTAGATCTCATGTAAAAAGAAGTTAAGGAGTCTTGAAAGGTTTTGTTGAATGCTAAGTACAGGATCTACATAAATATTGATCCATCTATGAAGACTTGCTGTGTGTTTGCTTAGATGGTGCTGCATCTGAATGCTTTCAGCTCAGGCTCTTAGGAATCAAGTGAAGTGGTAGCATAACCATGTAGCCTGTCTGTCGTGATAGTGCTGTGGCATCATATCCTTCAGTGTCTGAAAAGGAAAGTGAATACGGTGGAGCCTGCAGTACTTCTGCCCTTGGCTTTTGACATCTTTAGTGTGAGGAGATTCTTGTGTAGCCTCCAACATCACTGCTTTTTAAGAAGTAAAGCAGAGTGGGTTGCTTATCGCTCGTGTATGGGTATGGAAGGGAAATTCCTGAAAGAACTGCAGCTAATTAATTACCTCTCCTTGCTTTTGTCTAGCCATGTTTGAATTTTGTATTAGTTTGATTATTCAGGTCAGATCAGATTTAGGTCAGTTGAGATGGATTCTTTCCAAATCCAGTTCCCTTGATTCCTACTGTAAACGCTTACCAGATGACACGATGTGAAGCTGGAACAGACTTGAGCTGTGTGATGACCAAATAAAATCTCAGTGGGAGCCACTTCCACGTTCCTAAGATCAGTTTCTCATGTAATAAATTCTGCATCCAAAATTATATCAAATACTTTTATGACAACGGTTCGTTGTTTTTTTTCTAACGGACAAATCCCAGCAGAGCTATTTATAAGAAGCCTCTCTCTTGTGTTTGCTCTCACATGCCTGTTATTCAGACCTACACTGAAGAACAAATACATGTAAAAATTTCTCAGTGTCCTTGCCAGTGCTGTTGGACCCACCTTGTTTTGTCTTGTCTGAAATCCCCCACTACATTTCTTTGATATTCTTCCGTTGGTAAGAGTTATCATAGGAAATAACCATTAAAGCTTCTCCCCAGAGGAACAATCTGGATTTGTTTGCTGATGCCTTTCCTTCACAGACTTTCATTGCTTTGTTCTGCCTGATCCTCTCCTGGCTGCGAGGGATGGAGAGGAGTCATTCAAGTGAGCGCTGTGCTTGTGCCAAATGCCATGCTATGGGCTAAAACTTGCAAAATCTCGTTCAACAGAAAGTAACCTAGAGGGTGAGCGTCTGGGTGCACACATTGCTGTCCTTGGGCTTGGAAGGTGAAGGGCAGCATGCTTCTCAATCAAATGCACTCACAGGAAAATTGCTTTGTTTTTTTTTAGTCTTAATTTTAGAGCTGTGTACCTTCATCTTTTTTTAAAACAGAACTTAAAAAATCCAGAACTTCTCACTAGACCAGCCTACAGCTTCTTCTGTTACAGCCTTTTCATTAATTTCCTGATTTGTTAAAGAGAATTCTTGACACCAGACTTCCTGGAGGTACATACTGGCTCATGTTTCACAACATGTCCATCTCTTCCACATTAAATCAGGCTGATAAGACCTGTGCCTTCAGTTTTGGAAAGTCCTGATGTACCTAGGTCACGCAAGTAGGGCATGTTCTTTCCTACCTGTCTCCTCAGTGACTGCTACAGCAAAGTTAAATTGTCAGCTACCATAGTCTGCTTGATTAGATGTGTTCTGTGCGTACCTCAAAATATGTGATGTTTTAAAGCTAGATTTGCTATTTAAATAAGAGGTTTGCCTTAATTGGCTGTTATAAATTACAAGCAAGAGGGAATGATTTATTGCTTATAATTAGAAATGAGTTACGAGAGGGAATGTTGGTAATCATAAAATAAAGCTTGGAATACATTGATTTCCAGATGGCTGGCAGTGAAATTGCTCTCAATGTAGAATAGACCAGACAAAAGGAAAAAAAAGTCTGTCATCCATCTTTATTCCTTGATGGATTACTTGTATGAATCTGTAGATTCCTGAATTTTGACATATTAGTTTGGCTGCATAATCTGATGAGAGAAAGTTAATTTGCACAGTGTTACATGCTATCAAAGCCAGTGGAAGAGGTGAGTTATTATTTTCCCTAGCATGATTTTTGTCCTTGTAATGTCACCAGGGAAGATCTGGCATCACCTTTGGGTATAACAATCTCCATGGGTTGTTCTCAGAGGCTGCAGGTTACTAAGATGTTTTTCTTTTCATCTTTTGCCTCATTAACTGTTTCCACGAGGCTGAGATTGATCAAAACACCTGTCCAAAAGCAAATATTTGGAATCCTCCTTTCTTAAGTCTAGCAAAACACATTTGTATCAGAAATAAAACCAGCAATGCTACCGCTGAGAACTTTTCAATAGTACAATGCTTCTGTTGAGAAGATAATGTTTTTGTTTGACTTTCTGAATTTCATTTCAGTTACTGTAGTTCCAGGCATGATTTAAAAATGATTTATGCTTGCCTTATCTGCTAATAGTTGTGCTTTCTGCCATTAGAGATGCATTCTGCACTGCTAGCATTTGAAAGACCATGCTACAAGATAGTTGGACTTATTTGGATCATCACCACGAGTTGTCTCACGCCCATGATTTAAAAGTGACATTGTCATTAGACTTGCTTAACTGAGACCATCGTGATTGCTCATTTACCTTCATTAAAATGCTTCACAGCTTCTTTATTTTAAATAGTTTTTCTCAGCAAGGTGCAAATCTGTTTCACTGCCATCATTTTGTCTCAAAAAATTTGCATGGTGAAAGGAATAGCATATTTTCAACTAATGTTTTCCTGACCTGTGGAGAGATGAGCTCATCAGTATCTTTATTGACAAGGCCAGGAAGAAGGTGTGTCAACCAGAAATATTAGATCAGTCAGCCCTTCTTGTCCTGGAGCAATTGTAATTTCCCATGGTCTGCAGCAATTTCCTTTAGAACCAGATATGTGCAGAGATTGTTTTGGATCTGCTGCTGTAGTATAATTTAATTTGGTCTCAATAAGGTGGCCTTAATTTTCATTCTTTCCATTTTTGTTGTTGAAAACCTTTTGTTTCAGTGGAAAGAATAGCAAGTTGCCATTTTACAGCATCTAATTGAGGAATGAGTGCTACAGCTATGCAGAAGAATATTGCTCACTCTGAGCTGGGTTAGTGAAGACAGCAGATGTTGGCAACCTCTGCCCTTCTCAGAGAAGCGTGAAATGAGTGTTTAGTTCACTGTACATTAGCACAGCTCTGGCTTTTCAAGAGACATTCAGAAGTGCATTGGTGAATGATGTAGGTGCTTGTTTCTGTGCTGATAGGTATTTCCTGTAGTGAATGATAGAGGTTCTTATTTTTTTTACCAGTTTATTCCTGCAAGTTCTTGGTCCCTAGATATATCAGCCTGGGTATTTGCTAGAAGAAGCCAGCCTCATTAGTGCTGAAGGTGTTCTTGGTGCTGTGTTGTCTGATGCTGCGCTGATGAAAGCGTAGCACCTCTGATCCAGCATTAAAGAGGACTGAGTGGGAATCAAAAGTGGGAACAATTTTTCATTTCACTCTAGTTTTTGTTGTCACTTTAGCTTTGCTTTTTTCCGCTTGATCTTTCTATGCTGTTGCATGCTTGGAAACAGGAGGAAATCTGGTAGGGTTCAGATCCTGCCTGCTGCTCTGTCCATGCCATTGGTACAGCTCCAGAGGAGCTTGGTGTGAGTGAGCTGAGGTCACTGCTGTGTGGACATGCCCTTCAGCTGGCATCTCTTGGTCATTAGCTGAGGTCTCTGCAACCTTATCCCTAGGAAGAGTGATTCAGAGAAACTCCCTGATGCCTTCACATGGGTGATGAGCTGGACTGGGTGAAAAGCTGGTCAGTATGGCTGTCAGAAAGCCAAACCACTCCTTGCCTCACATTCAGGCGCATGTGGTTTCAAGCTGTGAGCATCATAGATGCTTTGTCTTTCTGTAGAGCTAATGCTTTCTGTGGACTCTTTTGATGTGCCGTGGTGCACCCTTACACACCAGTCCCCATTCTCCAGGCTTCAGGCAGCTGTTGTCAGTGTCACAACCAGCTGTGGCTTTGGCCACGTGCCTTGGTTTCCTTCTAGAGGAAGGGAATGGCTCTGTGAGCAGGGAATCTGCAGTTGTGTATGCAAACCCTGAAGTGCTCTGGGGTTACTGTTGTGATTCCAGTCTGCCTTACCTTCTGGAAAGGAGCCGTGGTCCCTGTCCAGGTGGGTCGCTCCTCTCTTGTGCTGATGGAACCATGGGTCAGTACCTCCTGATGCTGCTGCGTTTCCAACAAGAGCATTAAAGCCTCACAGAGAGGTAATTCCCAGCTTTCCGGTAAGGATAACATTGACAGTACCTAATTAAAGGGCACTTTTAGTTGGGATAAACATTTATATTAATTTCCTTCTCACACAGATGTCTGGTAAACTGACTTCCTGAGGCAAAACCATCTGGCCTCAGGTAGGAGGAGTATCTCAACCAGCATGAAGAACCTGACCGGTCTCTCACTGGGTTATTTCTAAATAGCTTTTTCTGTCACTGAAGTGGCATACGTAAGGAATGCCTGTGGTATAGTTCCGTAGGTTTTATACACATTTGCCTTGACGACCTGCGTAATTGTACCACAGGCTCATGGCTCCAGGCCCCGTTGTATCTCTGCTTCCCATCGTGTATTCTGGGTTTGTCTGTGTGTAAAATTAGCATGTGCGGTAAGCAGCAATGAGATGTTCCCTACTCGGATGGACTAAATTAAAATTCGGTAAGAAACAGAGCTTTGGGTGAGATTCCAAATTACTTTCAGGATTTCACTGAGGAGATTGTTATGGAATCATAAACCTTTTTGGTGGGCAAACAGCCTGACGCACGTTCCGTGCTTTTATTGCCTCATAGTACTCCTCCTATTTTATGTACTGAGCTGTATAATCTTTCGTTATTAAATAATAAGCAAAATAAAAACAGTTGTTTGTCACAGCCAGCTTGTTTCCCAGAGAATTTGTTCACTTTGAAAGTTCAGTCTGTGTGATCTTCAGCCCTGTCAGAAGCTATTATCCCGAATCTTCTTTTAAATCGTTAAGCTGGAGGACAAACCTCGATGCTATTGTGCACGTCTCAGCCGAGAGCGGAGGAGATTCGGCGGGGAGCAGCCTCTGATGACACGTACTGTGCTGCTAGGTTTTGTCAGGAACATGTCAGGATTATCTGCTGCCACTGTTAGGTGTGTCGGCTGACATGAGCCTTGGTAGATCTGTATAATTTTTGAAGTCGTTGGAAATGTGGATGTAACACTTAGGGCTGTGTGAAATCTTTTTTTCCCCCCTTTTGAAGGATCGTGTTGCTGTTCAGAAAGCTGCTGGTTTGTCGCTCCCTCCCACTGTACTGTCGTACATTGACTGCATTGAATTGCAAAGTTCATAACAAAAGTGCTCCAAACTAGAAATCATCATCACTAATGAGCAACTGCTGGAATATTTGGAAGACCAGCAGCACCTCTGCTTTCCAGTCACAGCATTACACTTTAAATAGAGGCTGTTGCTTCAGTGGGGGGGGGTTGTACCTTAATGCAGGATGGGATGCTTATTTATGGGCCTTGGCAACTCTGAATTCAAAAGTGGACTTCAAAGGAGAGGATTTTTCACAGGTAGGGCATATGTGCAGATGTGTCCCTTGGAAGTGTTTTATAGATGAGATCAAGTACACATTAAAAGCTGGGTAGGATACTGCAGCTACCTGATTTTTCAGGCTGCTTGTTCAATCCTTAATACTCAAACCTGTCCCAACCTTGGAAGCAGAGGTGCTTTTCCACGAGGGCACGCAGCACCCCATTCCACCCTCTGTAGCGCAGCCAGACAGCAGAAGGAGCCCGTATCGGTAGCCATGGCAGCCAGTAATTTATGGCTCCATATGGCTGGTGTGGCAGCAGCTGCTCTGGTTTAAGGAGGTCAGGGCATCAGGGCATTTAAGAAACAAAACGAAACCCAAGCACCCCTATAAAGCCCTCCTGTATGATTTTGTACAGTAATAGTAGGCTTCTCTATAGTTATAATGAAACAAAGGGAGAGAAATCAACTTTTTTTCTTTTTAATCTAACTGTATTGAAAGGCCTTATTTTAGAGGGAAAATAAGTTTTTCTCTCTCTGGGATGGTTTTTAGCTCTTCTCAGCTCTCACCACAGCACAGGGCGGAGGGCTCAGCCCGGCCCTGGGCTTTAGGGTGCATTAAGTGTGGTGCTGAGGGAGAAACCGTGTTGCCTAAACTGGATGACAGCGCTGTGTTTCTTGTAATGAAGTGAGGAAGAACGCTTTGTGAGCAATTACTGTGGAGCAGAAATACAGCTTTAATTTCAGAATGGGTGTGAGAGCCACTCGCTGCTGAAAAATGGTATAGAAGGGCTCTTGGATATAGCATTAGTTTGCAAATAGGCTTTTCATAAGCGTGAATCTTTTTATTTTCATTAGGGGACCGTTTTAATTAAAATGAAACTGGAATGTTTACTTTCTGCTTCCTATAGCTGTGATGGTTTTCTTCACTGTGTGAGCACACGCATAATTTGCTCTAAAAGAAGTGTCAGCAGTTTCTGATTACCTTGTGAGTCTTACTCAACAGCTTGATTTTAATTGGGGGGAGGAAAGATTTCAGGGTGCTCTAGGAAAGTCTGAAGCCTTCTGGTATCATGAAGCAATAGGTGCTATCTTTGGTACAATGTTAATTGCAATAATCACTTCTAGTGGTTTAAAATAAAGGTCCTTCATTGCTTACCCCTGTTGTCTTTTTTTTTTTCAGTTATGTCAATGAAATACAACCTGGATGATAATTAGCATCCTTCAGCTACTTAACCTTTGACACCGCTGCATTTGTGTTTTTGTAAGCATTTGAACAGGGTGACTTTTGGAAAGCAGGGATTGACAGACAGTCTCGAATTTTTGGAAAACTGTACAATTCAGGTTAGATAAAGAAAAGAGAAGGTCAGGCACTCAGGGTGAAGTTTGTCTGTGCCTTCAAACAAATCCTCTCAAAGCCCAGAAGTCCGCCAGGAATTGTAGGTAATAGATAATTTATGTGGGTCAAGAGTATCTCTTTTTTGAAATTTTTGATAATCATAAGATATGACAAGAAGTATCTGTAGCAGAATAATGTGTTCTGGATCGTGCAGTGGTGCAGCTCCTGGAGCATTCCTGTGCCGTCTTTTCATTTCGATCTGCTCTAAGGAGTCACCTTGGACTACTTCAGTTGCTGAAATGCCTTTTGGGTCCTGCAGAGCATTCCAGAGATGACCGTTTTTGGAGCTTAGCCAATGTCTTCTATTCTAATATTGTCTTCTTCATCAGAGATAATGATCTCAAGTCCTCCCCGCCTCGTTCTCTGGGGTTATGTTTCCTCCTGCTGATTATTTGAAATAAATAAATAAATAGGAAAACAACCAGTATCTGTGTGGTGGCAGGAAGGAATGACTTATAGAAAAATGAGAGGAAAGATACTGCTTATCATAAAAGGCTACGTCTCAGGAGACAGAAATTGGTATTCATTAAGTTGTTTGCCTAGACTTAGTTAAAAGACATACTTGAGGAGCTGTCTGAGCAATGTTTCAGCAGAAAACAAGTCATCCTTTTCATGACTGGATGTATCTAGATGAGGAGGAGAGACCAGAAAGCAAAAGTAAATGATGGATTGAGAACAGCTTTCGTGGCTGTAAGGAGATAACAGACTGTGAAATGCTTTCAGAAAAGAATAATACTTAACACTTAGCTGTAGAGTAATACAGATCCATCTTTTCTCCCCAAATATGCAGATCTTTTTTGATGCAGATTTTTAAAAAATGCTTATGTTCAATTTCTGTCACTTCTCATTCAAGGTATGCTGGTCCCCTTGTTTTTGATGGTGGTTTCTGTAGCTAGAGGTTAAAATTCAGCCTGTGATGATTATGGTATCCTGTGTATATAATCTTACTGGTATCCTGCCTAGGTCATCAAATATAGGGAAGTAGTTGCAGAGCAATTCTGGGTAATTCAGAAAGTGGCTCATTTTTGCCATGTCTGCATTGTTCCCAAAAATCCATTGTTTTGCCCAAAAGCATGACCTATCCCCCTTTCATTGTTTGGATAGTGAATACTGTGCATGAAACTCTTTAGCGTATGGTGTAACTTTTCTGATGTTCACCATTTCTTCTTTCCTTTTTTGCAGGTTAAGACCCTTGATTTCTACACAGCTAGCTAAAAAGGCGGCCACTGAAGAGGTATGTAAAGCCCAGCTCTTCTAGTGCCACGGTTAGAGCCTGGAAATTCCTACAAGCTTTTCTCAGCCTGGCTCAGATTTTGTAGTAAATATGGGCAAAAGAAATGAGACCCATGTCTCAGTGGTCAGAGCAGGAGCTGGTTGCTGCAAACGCTGCAAAGCTGAGGTTACCTGTCTTCTAGCCAAGATTTGCCCTTATCTGTCTGGCCTCATAATCCCTGGTTCAGCAAGAAAAAGGAAAAAAGCTCTCTGCAAGCATCCAAAAGGGTACATAGTGAACAAGTGGTATCGGAGTAGTTGGAGAAGGCAGAGCTTGTGCCTCTTTCGTCACTTGGACCATGCCCCCAGAGAAAGGGGACAGAGCAGAGTGCTGCTTCTGTGGGGACACAAGGGAAGGGCTGGGGTTCTGGGTCCTGCCTCAGGAGACCGGGGAGGAAACACAAAGTGACAGCTTGCCCGATATAGCATGGCTTACTCTTTTGTTGTTGTTTGTTTTGTTTGCTTTGGAAATAATTATATTTCCATAGGAAAGGCAGTGCTAGTAACTGATCACCATCAAAACCCCTCCCTGGGTGGCTTTGTGCATGTGGATGTTCTGCTGAAGGGGGCATGACTGTTATCAGTCACAGCAATAACAGCTCTCCTTTGCTGTTATATTTACACTGCACAAAGTAAACACATACATTCTGAGGACGATAAAAGAACTGTCAGCCGTGTATCCAACAATTCTGTTTCTCATATACCAAAGGAATTTGTCATTCATTTTCTTTCCATGTGTGTGACACTGATGCCCTGTTGATAACTTTGATAGCCTCATGTGCTTGCACAGTGCCCATGGAAAGTTACATGCCAGACTGAAGCCCAGGTTGTCTGGAAGTGAATCCAGGAAGTTCCATTTAAAGGTGTTGTTTGACTGCCTTATTTTTAAAATGTCTAAAACCCACTGATTTGCAGAAACAGTTTGATATCCTGCCTAGGGAAATACATTTTCACTTCTTGTGTTATGCTCATTAGAAAACTCTGCACATTTTTAGAAATATAAGCAGTCTGGAAGTGGACATGATAATTAGAAGAAGGTCACATTTTAATTAGCATGGTGCAATTTTAAAAAATAATGACTCGATTGTAGCTCTTTTATATTCACTCACTTTTTCAGAGCAGATGGATACTTTAAGCATAAAAATTGATAGATATTATGGTGCTGATTCACCTCAGATGGTTGTGTCTATTTCTGCTTATACCTAAAGTGTAGACGGACTCAATTTGATCAATCTAGAGGCAAAAACAGTGATAGGAAACATAAAACAAACTGGAAGGAAGTTCCTCTAAATAACATGATTAATTTGAGCATTAAAAATCATGAAAATCTGTCTTTGAGTGATGCAAATACCTAAGTGTATTATTTTCTGTAAAAATTAATGGGTATCTTGTGCCCTATTAATGAGCTATTGGAGCAAACCCTTAGATGACATTGAAAATCTCAAGCAGATTCCTTAGGTTGACTGGCATGGTTTGTGACAATTTTAGGAGCAGCTTTGATGTTTGAATAATTAAACCATCAGCTTTCTGGTACAGGGGCTTTCTGTTATGGTGTATCTCTAAAGTGCCTGGAATTAGAAGGATTTTGGGAGTTTCTGTGTCACAAGTAAATACATTAATAAATCNAGCATAAATGCATAAATGAATAAATATTACAGTGCTGAGTCAGACCTTATTGCCAACAGAACAGGAGGAGATGCAGCATTACGTTGTTGCGTGCTGTGATTTAAACCCTAGAGCACTGTAGGACTTTTCTTGTGGGAGGGACCAGAGGAGCTGTAGTTCCATGTCTCCTTTAGACCATTCATTTTTTATGAGCACTTTACTTCCCAAGTACAGAAATGAGCTGAGAAGTGCCCTATTATGCAGCTGGTGGAGGTGAAGCTCCTGTGCAGGGGCAGGGCACGTTTCTGCGGGAGCTGGAGCTGGTACCTGCCCCATTCCTGAAGTGGAGACAGCGTTACCTGCACCTCCAGATCCACTGCTGTCTGCTTGCTGTGTGAGCTGCCCTTGCTCTCCCTCCCAGTGTCCCACCTAACCTTGGAGCATCTGGGTAGGTGCAGATGCTGGAATGGGTCCATCAGTGACCAATTCCCAAGTCAGTGCTTGGAGATTGTTATCCTGATGGATTTTGTAGGAAATGTTACAGATGCTGATGTGTATTACCAACCTAGTGCTCTACCATGGCACTAAGTGCTGTCTAAAGAGTGCTATTTGTTCCACAGCTCATTGTGCCTCCAAATAAATCCAACCAGAGCTGTCAAAACTAATAGTCTTTCTGATTTGAAGGGTACATTTGTGCCATCATTGTAGTGCCAATAGCATTGTTGCTGCGTAATAGACCTGATGTGAGTCAAACATAATGAGGAAGAGGTTGTAAGTTTTCCTGCAGGGCTCTGCTGAGGAGCCTTCAATCCCAAATTTCTCTTTACCTTGTGCTTGCAAGAGGCTCCTGTTCTGCAGTCACTGTCTCTGGATGCTTCAGTTGCCTGGCTCTGGAATAAGTGAAAACTGTGAATGTTTGTGCCTGGTTTTGGTCCAGGCAGCATTTCACTGAGCAACTTGCACCTTCCCTGGAATGGCTAGCTATGGGCTTCTAGCTCTCTTCTTCCTATCATTTGGAAGCTGCTAAGCATTACATATGAATATTGAATACAAGGAGGACTGTTCTACTGTCCTGTCTTCTGTTCTGCAGGCAACCTTCCCAAGTCCACAAGCAGAAGCGTCTAACGTAGAAAAGCCAGCAGCTGTGCTAGTGGAGAGTGGCCCAGTAGCTTATAACCTTGATGAAGAGGTAGAAGAGGAAGAAGTAGAAGAAGATGATGATCACTGCATGAGTGCGTTGCAGTTAATGGGAGGAAACGGTAAGTCGGGATGTTGTCTAAATCACAGCCTGTTATTTCTCTGGTGCTTTGGGGTTTGTTGGTGCAGAGCTCAGGACAGACAGGGTTCCCCTGCTGGTCCCAGTCCTTTGGCAGCTCATTCCTGTGGGAAAGCCTGGAGTCACCTTTGTCAGAAATGGGACTTTTGTAGGGACTTCCCCAGAGAAAACTCTGCATCTTGAGCTTTAGGCTAAGAAGGTTTCTCAAGAGCAAACTTGTTATGCCTTCTTTAGAATTGATTTTATTAATGTGAATCTGAGGATTTAAGAAGTCACTAACACCTCCATCAGAAGAGTCTGGGGCTCATTGCCTCGTGATGGTGCATGAGCCCTATGGACTTGGCTGCCCAGCCCAAGACTGTTGTCATAGCCAATTTCTGGCATGAGTGTTAGGAGGAAGGAGTTCTCCAAATAAGGAATGACATCAGTAGCGTGTGATGTGCTGTGTAGCACACAGATGTGTGCTAATTTCTTTGGGTTACCCAGCAAAGCCACTCATCTAATTAGGTTTCTCTGTTGGTGGGAAAAGGCAGTGTCCTTTCTGTTGCGGTTTTTCCTAGCTGGACACATCCACATTTATCCTTTATTAAAAACTTCCCCTTAGAAGTTAAGCTTTGAAAATATACAAAAATATTTTTAAATGAGGGCAACTAATTATGGATTTTGAAAAAGCGAGATGGGAATAAGGTTCCTACTGAAATGTTATTTACTGCAAAAGTCTTTCCAGAACTATTAATTTACCTTTCATGGGCAATATATATACATTTCATAGAAGTGTGTGTTGCTTTTAAATTGATTTCTCCACTGCAAAATAATTGCTGAACCTTAGGAAAAAACAGTTTGTTGCCTGCATTTATTATTAGAATAACGTTCCCAAGAAAAGGCACCCATGTGGGGGAGGGTGGGTCTATGTTTATTAATAAATCCCCAACAAAAGTAGAATAAAGGTCACTGAGCTATTTTTTATTTGTAAATGTTACTATTTTTAAGCCATTCTGAGAACATTCCACTACTCCCTGTCTGGTTTGGACAACAGCTGAAAAATCAGAGTTTAAAAAAAAAATAAAAAGGAAAGGACTGTTCCCAGAATTCAAATGCAGGTGTGCAGAGCAGTTTAGCAGAACAAATAACTCCTTTCTAACTGCTTTCTTTGTGGATTTTAGCCCTGTCTGCCTGGAGTAACTGCTGGAATTTCAGCTGCTGAACTTCACCTAAACTAGACAAATTATTATAGATTACACTTCATTCTGAAGCAGAGCATTTGCTTGATGTTGGATGAAATGTTGCACTATCTTAAATTTGGAATATAAAGGTTAACTTAATACTCATATGTAATAGTTATTCTTAGGTTTGACTTTGCGACAGAAAATGTCTGTTTCACTTTATTCAGGAAGCACACAGAAGAGAAATTAGTCCATTAGAGACACACAAAGATGCCTCCTGACACACAAAACAAACAGTCTTTGCAGTCAGCCTTATTTTGGAAAATGGAACTGGGTTAAAAAATGGGTGAAATTTTAAGTTGTTCCTCTGGGAGTAAGTAGATGTGGGAGATCTGAGTCAGGTGTCTTGGTCACCTTTCATTGCAAGACTCCTCCGTCGTCGATGGGAACTCTGAGCTATCTCTGAATCCTTGCAGTTTTAGCTTATAAATCTATGAATAATAAAAGCAAGCCAGCTTTTCAACTGGTGTCTATGTCTAGCGAGAATGATGCCTACTTAGCAGCTACCGTGCTCCAAATTACTTCTGACAATCAGGCTCGATCACCTTAACCTCTAAATTAAACCAAGGATTTGACATGCCTGTGTGCCACATACCCCTAAATGAGGGCCCAGTGACAAGAGAGAAGAAGCATTTACATGTACATATGTACAAATAATTTTATTATATGGAGGAAGAATGGAAGAACTTTTTCCTCAGCCCTAAGAAAATTCATGGTTTTTTAAATGCTTGCTTGAGGCAAAACTTACCATCTAGCAGCAGGGAAACAACCTGAAAGTAGCAGTACTTTTGTTGCATGTTCCACCTACTTGGAATGTTTGCATTTTGATATCCCTTTGTCTTCCTGTGTTTCAGATTATGGCTGTGATATGGACGATGATGATGGCTATTAGCTCCATTTGCTTCCAAAGGACGTGGACTATTTCTTGTTCCCAGCAAATCTGCAATCTTCAAACTGTGTGATTGGTGAAAGAAGCAGTCTATGGTCAGCAAATGTTATCAAACAATCCTTACTTCTGTAAAGTGAACTTTAGGTTGGCATTGACTCTGGTCAGTTCACATTGACCCATAACCCAGCAGTAACGTTTGGGTTTGTACTTGAATTATTTTTGTTTTGGTGGATCATGGTTCGAGAATGAAATTATTGGCAGTCATGTTTCCAGACAACAAAAGAAAAGAGACATAACAGACCGTGTCTGAAGAATTATGTGACTGCTTAATGCGTGTTGTTGAAAGGGATCGTATAGAAGGACAGACAGAAGGATAGGTAAAAATGAGGAGTCCACCAGTTGATTGAGTACACAAAGATGAATTGTCTTATAATACTACAATCAACAGAAAACATTTCCAACCTTTACTGTAAACTTGACCCTGTCATTCTATGCAAGCTTCTGTACCCAAGCCTATCAAAAATTGATGTCAAGTTGTATATTGTAAGGCAGTATCTGTTTCTCTGAAATGAAGTAAATAATGATATTAATCAATTCATAGATGTCCTTAAAGTTGTCACAACAGAAGACAAATGTTGGCAATGAGGAATTGTCTTATGCTGTGAGTCAGATATTTATGTAGAAGGAGGGAGAAAACCTGGGTGAGGCAAGAATTGTATAGGGAAAGCAGGAAGCATTGCTGGTGTCACGTACCTTTGGAATCACTGGGGACAGCCAGGTCGTGCTGTGGCTTGTGTTGCTGCAGGAGAGTAACTCCAGCCACCTCTATAGAGCTGCTCCTGTCCAACTGAGTTGGAGTGTGGGTCTGCTCCCAGAGCTGCCTGGCTCTAAAACCAGTTGCAAGCAAGAGAAAGCTGAGCTTTTTAATAAATAAGCTAGCATCTGCTTTGGCTGAATTTAATTTAATGTAATTTATTTAACTTTCTGTGGGTAAATTAAAGGTCACCATGCAGCAGTCTGAATTTCATGGCTCAAATCCCACCCTTGAACAGTCACTGCTACTTGAATAATGCTGCAGCTCCAGCTGTGTGTGCCCCAAAATGTCAGCAGGCAGGTCCTTGTCACCCAGAGACAGCAGCCCTCGTGGGACAGTGGGCCAGGGGTGGAGCTGCAATGCTGTATCCCACCCCATTGCCTCTGACCTGCCTTTCCCTGACACTGCTGGGCCCTCAGGGCTCCCAAGTCTGTGTGGACGCACTATGGTCTCGATGGCTGCAGCTGCAGGAGCTGAGGTGTTGTCATCTCTCTCCCTCGTTTTGTGATGATCACAAATGCTGCCATGTTGCAGATTTCTGTTATACCAGGGAAGGATGGATGTTTATCTTGCCAGTGTGGCTTCTGTTAAGCTGGCTTTCCTGGTCAGCTCATCCTCTCTATGCTTGTTGGGGAGCACTCATCATTAAAGCACGTGCCATTGTCCTGCCACACATAGTGGATAGTGGCAGGGGAAGCAGCTGCCCGGGGAAGCTGTCTAGCTGCTGCCAGCCACAGTGACAGAGGAAGGGACCGATGGTGCTTGTACCTGTGGTCATCACCAACGAGGGGAAGGACCACGTGGCCTTCTGTGCTTCTTCTGTCCCTTTCAGTAGCTTGCATAAGTGGGATCAGGTAAACAGAGCCAGAGAGAGTGCTTGTTTTAGGAACAGACCTGTTTTTATTTGGCTGGTAAATGTTGTTTGTTGAGGAGGTTGTATCTGCTGGATATTTTTGGGTCCTAAATAGGGGTATTTCTCAGTGATCTCTCTTAACAGCAGAACTTGGTTAAAAAAAAAATGATATAGTGAGGCTAATGGGAAGAAAAGCTCTTCTGAACCAGAGATCAGTTTCTTGGTTTGCAGCACTTCAGTGGGAAAGAAGAGATTCCTTATAATTCTTCGGGGAACAGCTGGTGTTTTCACCAGAAAGCTATAGCTTTTTTTTCTGATACTTTATAAGTACTGCACAAAAAAGTATGTCGAGGAGATAAACCTTTCTACCTCTCTTTTATCTATACCATAATTCAAAATCATGCTATAAGCAGACAATAAAAATAAAAAAGTAGTTTGTTTTATCAAAGTTCATGGTCTGCAAGTCTTTGAGACAGCTGAGTTTGAGCATTTGGGTTTGAATCAATCTGCCAATAGCACCATTACAAATACCCATGCTCTCAGTGTATTCTCAAAGCTGGGTTTTATTCCAAGGTACACATCATTATTCTCTATGCAGGAAATAAACATGCATAAATAAACATGTGTATGACTCATGTAGGTCGAGTACTTTTCTCAAATGCATAATGTTGGTTCTTAAAGAAACCGCTAAGATGGGTTCTTTATTGCTAAGAGTCTTTCCTGCAGTTTTCTGTGTACGTTTTCATTGGTTTGTTCCCTCCAAAGAATGCTAAACCTGCTGCCCATGTAGTGACATTATGTGCAAGAGCTGAGAGTCCACTCAAACAACTCCTGCTAGTAAATTTGAATTTCAGTAGCACATTGCGTTTCTGAGAACATTGTCTCCTGCGCTGGGAGCAGCAAATGCTTTTCTGTATAGGACTGGGAAATATGTGCAGTTTTTGAGTGCTCTCATAAGATTTAATTAGAGAAGGCTATCACAGAGTCTGCTGGAAGGGCATGTAGAGAGCAAAAGGACCTGCAAATCCACAGCATCTCAGTATTGCTGGTGAAGCCAGAGGCACGGTTTCTGTACAGGAGTCCTAAAGGCCAGGCCGTGGTATTGGACAGGGAGGCTTCACTCTGAGCACTGTAAGGCTTCTTAAACTATAGTGGTTATGTGTATTTTTAATTTATTGGTGGCTTACCGGGATTTTTATAGTGTTCATTCCTTCTTGATTTAACTAAGCTCAGGAAATGTAAACAGATTAGAACATGCTAGGTTGTTTTTTTTTTTATAGCTAGCCATGAAAATGTAAAAAGATTAACACTGCATTAACTCTGTTTACTGCTGTTGATGTATCTGGATTATTTTGTTGTATGTAAGTGAGCCTTTATTCTCTTGGAGTAATCTGGACCCTGTTTTTTTCAGGATTCTGATTATAATGAAGATAGATTATAAGGCTTCAACATTTGTTGTCCCTAGGTCTTCTTCCTTGAACCCACACAAGCTGTATATCCTTGGTTTTCTTGCATAAAGCATGTCTCTTGCTGCAAGTCACTGTGCTTGACAGCCAAACCCTCCAGCTGTTGCATCCAGCTTGTCTGCCATGCAGCCTTTTAACAATCTTTTATTGTGGGGATAAAAAATGAAAGAAATAAGGACAATAATGAGATTCTTCTTCTGTGGTGAGTGTATTTTCAGTGTCATAATCATCCATGACATTTCTCTAAAATCACTGCGTTCAGTACAGCAACTCTTAAATGGTGCCAGACAGCCTTGTTTTGAGGGTTAAGCATCTTCATCTAAAAAGTTCTTGCCATTCTGATGGCTTGTTTGTATTCTTTGGATTGCATTGAAACTTTATTCGCAGATGTGTACAGTTAATGTAGAGTTTTGCCTAATAAATGTTCTGTTTCTTATTTTCATGTTGAATCCTTGCATTTGGTTCAGTTAGTGCCAGGGAAATTAAATCTGTTTGATGTAAGCATATGTATCTTCCTTCCACAACCACAACATGAGCCTTGTTAAGCTTTTTTTACTGTAATATATTTGCTGTAAATAAAAAGTGAAACCCTTGCAGAACCCATGTTTTGTGATGCTCTCCTGCTAATTTCTGATTCTTCTGTCTTCGTTCTTACAAATGTTCATTTTTGATTGCTGCATGATTGGTTGGTGGTGGTTGAAGTACTTGTAATTCCGAGCTTTCTTTTGCCTCTAAAGGTGAAGGTGAGGCTAAGCAGGTAAGTGTTTTTTACAATATATCGTTCTGCTGATAAATGTAGATACTTTCTGTAAACTGCATAACATTAATGGGGTTTTTGCACCAAGCTATATGATTAAGAGACTGTGGGAACAATATATAGTGTTTGTGTTCAGTGGAACTGTTCCAGTGCTTGTTTCTGGAAGCTATATCTCGATAAATAAGGTGTGTGCTGACTTGGAAATCTAGTTATGTTATCAACATCTGCTCACCACAGCTTGGAGGCCAAAATCCACGTCTACCCTTTGAGCACTTTGGTTATTTGCTGCTTCTATTTTTTCCTGAAAGTGGAGTTACTGCTGGATCCTCACATTCCAGCATTGTGCTGGGCTCCCTTAATCTCATCTAGGTGCACTCTTGCTGTCATTGACATCGGGATGTTTTTATCTGCAGTTTCTTTTCAGCTGTTCCAACCCTTTACACTGGTGGTTGGGAATTTCTCTGGTGATGTCCATCGTTGGTGCTCTCCCCTCTTCACATCTTCACTGTAATAAAGCACTGCTCACCTCAGCCTCATGTTTACAGCCCTTCCCAAGCCACACAGTTATTAGCTTTGTCCTGTCATTTTTTGTCTTCTGTACCACATCTGGCTTTCGTAACCAAAACCATTCTGTCCTCCCAACTATCTTCATCAAATATGCCTCCTTTAAGGGTCTGAAAGTGAAATAATGTTGATAAAGCTTTGTGTTAGCTTCATTTGTCCCCAGTAGGTCATAGCATGCTTGTTTTTAGGTTCACATATTGTAACACAGAACAGGCTGTTGTAATTTCCTACTCTGGTCACATGTAAGAAGAGTTACAGTGTGTTAGCCCATAATTTTTTTGCCAGCCCTGATGCTTGGCTGTGGTCTTGGAGAGTGGTTTTTGTTTAGTGAGAGGGGTAACGCACTGGGAAATGAGACTGGAGGAAAACTTAGGATTTGCAACCTAACAAATTTACTTGGTGAGTTTCTTCATCTTAATTGCTTTATCCTTTTGGGACTGTTGTGCATTTTCATGGAAATGAGGGAGGCAGATACATTTCATAAAAATGCAAACTGAGATTCCCATCCTGCCACGTGACTCTAAAAGCAAAGAATTTAATGACTTCTCGTCTGGATCCTGTGTTTGTTGTTGTATGGGCTGGCAGTAAGTGGCATTGTACCAGACACTGGGACGGCAGTCATTCTGTTATCTGTCTCCATTGCAAAATTGCACAAGGGTGCTTTCTTATTGCTCTTAGTGCTCCTAGTAAGCTTTCTCAGTTCTTCAAAACCAGAAAAATACAGCGAATGAGAGGAACTTGAACAAAGCAATGAAAAGGAGCAGCACCAACACTGCTCTTACCAGGTAATTTTTTTTTTCAGTGCTCTTCAGTGAGAATGGTAAAATGTCTTTATACAGGGAGACTAAATGGTACAAAAGTTTCATCTTGGCAGCAGCAGAGTGAGGCGATGCTGTCCATTTGCCAGACAGGAAATGTCCCTTTCCCTGACTCTTCCCGTTCCATGCTATATCCTGCAGCATGTTCACCACTTACAGACCAGTGGATCAGGGCACAAGGGGATGTTAAAACTAACAGGACACCCAGCCAGGCAGGGAAGAGGAGATGGTGCAGTGTGTTTGTACCACTGCTGTGAAATAAAAGAGAGGGGATTCGTTAGTTAGGGATGTTTGAAGGACTGTAGTTTGGCATTTAAGTTGTATAGCTGCATTAAAAGAAGTGAGAATAATTAGAGATGATTTCTTTGCAGTGTTAGACTGCACAACAGGCAGCAAGCATAGGAACAGCCCAAGGACAATCGTCACATCTCTGGAAACCCAGCTGGTCTCACTGCTGCATTAAAACATGAAGTCTTGGGCCATCCCACTGAGATACTTCTGCTTCTGCAGGTTGTGGTGTGATTTCTGACTTGACCCTGCAACATCAGCTGCCCTTATGTGGCTCCTGGCTGGCAGCATTGCCCACCTGCCATTCCCAAGGAAACTTTTGTGAGGTTTTCAGGAAAAAAAAAAAAAAAGAGGCAATGTGCTCACTTCTTAACTCAGCTGTTTTAAAACCATGACAAAGCACAGGCCAAGCTGCTGATCCCATGGACCAGCTCATGGCTGGTGCTGCCATCCGTCCTAGAGCAGCTTGGGGGAGCTGGCAGGTCTGCAGCTCCCGTCCTCCATTCTGGTGGGGGTCTCCTGGGGCTGCCTTTCTTGCAGAGGTGCTGCTCCTTGTTCTGCACATAAGGATTTGGGAGCAAAATTTGGGAGTAAAAATCCTGTGCGAAGTGTGATCGCTGCCCAAGGAGATGTCTGCTGGTAGTGAGGGATCCCAGGTTCCTAAATATGCAAAGGATTAATAAAAACAGGGCCACGTGGAAATATCCATGATAGATACTCACGGTCACTGTAAATTGGTCCCTGTGACTTTGCATCAGGCAGGAAGAGCTTTGCTGCTTTACATCAGCTGGGGATCTGTGCCAGTAACGACAGTCCCAAGGGTATTACAGCGGGAGAGGAAGGGAGAGAAGTGCTCCGGGGTAAGTAATGGTCTGTGATATGCAGTGTGTTGCCCAAAGCCAAGTCTTGCTCTGTTTGTCAAGCCCGTCGGTCTGCCTTTCCTCGTTAGCCAGCAGAGTGGAGTTACCTGTTCTGATGGTGATAAAATAAAGGAGAGAAGGGAACTCAGTGGCAGTGCAGCTGTAGCGCAGCACGTAACGCATTCCTCTTCAGCTCTGCGTGGCGATGGCTGCGGCTGTCACAACTTTCCCTCTCTCGGTGGTAATAGACTACTCCGACGCGTATCTGTAATTGAATAATGATTCTTCAGAGCAGAGTTCTGTCTGGGAAACAGGTGAGATCCCTGTATCTGCTTTGATTCCTCCCTGTTTGCTGAGAGCTCACCAAAGGAGAATCTATACACACACACCAGCACAATTCCAATAAGATTCATGGGTTGACACAGGGTAAAATACAGCTAAAGCAAATGGTTTCAAAACTCCAGTCGCTGTTTCCAAGCAAACTCTTATACAAGGCCACTGGGAAATTGTTTGATACTGCTGCATGCTGCATGAAATCAGTAGGACCTACCGTAAGCTGTGAGGTCTCCAGCAGCAGGGCGGTGCGATGTGAATCATCGTGTTCTCTTTCTGGACTATCCGACACCGAGAGAAAGAGTCTGAGTGGATTTTGCTGCCTGCGGTAAGATGAAGGATCTTTCATCTTTTTGATCTTCCTTGTATATTTTAGGTTGGTTCAGAGGAGCTGGCTGCGCAGCATTAATAAAATGCCATCTAAAACGCTGTTAGCTGATGTGCTTGATATACGTGCAAGTACAAATCTTCTGATCTCCCCCAGCCTCTTGGGAAACAGAATTCCTGTCCATAGGGGCATTGCCAACCCCTGCAAAGCAGCGTAGCACAGACCCCAGGTATTGTTGCTGCTTGTGGGTGTAATGCTGGTGTGAAGCAGCCACATCTCAGGTGATGGTGCTTGATGGGGTATGTCTATAAGGCTATGTATGCCCCCATCTGCTGCAGATTTGAGTGGGGAAAAGCCATTGTACTGTGCAGAGAGGTAGGTTGGGTCCCCAGGGCTATCTTCAGCCCATGGATCAGTCCCATCTGTTTATCTAGCTTTACAGCACATGTGCCCAGAAGGAGATATCACCTCGAGGAGGTAGTTCTATGATTCTGTAAGCAGTTGAGGCCATCATAGCACTTCAAGTGAAGATCAGAAGTGGGCAGAATGAATCCAGAGCTATTGCAGGTTTGGAAGGAAGGCTGTGGCTCTGTCAGCATCATTTCAAGCCTGCTTTCCCAGCCAAGCTTAGCTATCATTAAATTTTTGGGTAGATTTTGAATTGATTGAAGACACAGGTGGTTTGCCTTTTTTTTTTTTTTTTTAAAGTTGTTCTCCATTTCTGTAAATTGCACCTTGCTGGGAATTGCAGCTTTCTTTATAAACGGAGTCCTCAGTGCCCAGCGGGAGGGAGTAATCACTACTGAAGAGCAGCGATGTCAAATGGTACAAGAAAGGGGGAAAAAGTAGCACAGATGGAGAATTGTGGTGAGATTGGTGTGTGGAAACATCATTAGCTGCAGGTGACAGAGCCAGGGATGTCCCCCATCAGAGATGGAGGAGCAAGCAGCACATGCAGCAGAGGAGACCTCTGGTAAGCTGGGACCTGAAATTCCTCATTTCCTCTCCAAGACAAGGCTCTGTGTCTCCTAATACTGCAGAGTGGAGTGGTGAAACCATCTCAACTCCCTTCTTCTTCACAAATAAGTGCTCCAGAAAGCAACGATGCCCCAGCCACAGGAGCACCCAGGAGAACCAAAAAAAGGGAGCCATAAAGAAGAATCCTTGTGTCCTTGTGTCTGAGGGTGCAGCAGGCAAGAACGGGCTGAGCTGGGAGCGTGGCGTGGCTGTGGGGACCATCAGGTTTACCTGGAAGCCAGAGTGACCGCTACACCCCAGCCAGTGCCAGAGGAAAGCTTTTGGGACAGGATGGGGTTGCTTGTGGATGGCAGCTCATCAAAACCTCGCGCTGCATCCTCGGCTGGTGCAGCCACTGGTGCAGTCTGATGCCACAGCATCACCCTTACAGCAGGGTGGAAGTCCCTTGTGGTCATCCCACCTACCAGCCAGAAAGGTCGCTGGAGGAAACAAAACTGCCCCATGGAATCCCTGGGATACTTTGTAAGGATTGGAAGTGTAAAATGCTAACAAAATGGAACGAAGTCAGACATAAAAGGGAAATCTGCCTTTTTTAACTTGAAAACTGTGATATCAGCAATGCTGCAGTGTCTGGGAGTAGTCTGAATAAAAATGTGGATGTATTTAGGAATTACAGTATTTGTACAAGAAATGTTCAAAGGGCTGAAGTCTTCAGTCTCTTTAATTAGTCACAGGAGTGAACACCATTGGCTTTCTGTAAAAGAACTGCAGATTGTTGCTGTTCTGAGTAAATGTCCTGTTTTCCCCGTAGTATATTTCATCATAAAATACTGTATTGAAGCTCTAAAAAGTCTTTATTAGCTAGCAGATGGTTTTGCAAGTCATTTAATGAGATAAAGAGAATGTTAATGGCAGATGTTTAAATCTGTGCTTCGACAGTCTATTGCCTTTGGAAAAATCTTGGGAATGTTTTTTCCTTGTTTTGGCGGAGCTCGGCACCAGATTATGTACGAGGAAATAGAAGGGATTGATTTATGCTGACTGGTTCCCTCCTGAGAGCGGTTTTACATCAGTGTAACATCATTGAGTTCCACGGTTACTCTGTGATTTACAGAGGTGCAAAGGGAGAGTGAAAAGTGATTAACGTGACGCAGTTCAGGAGAAATATTACATTTCTCAGAGACTTTCTTCTTGCCATTGCCATGGTGCAGAGATGTTTTGGGGAAGTTTATAGGCAGGGCAGCAGCATGCCAACCCCTTCTGACCATCTCTCTTCCCTGATGATCAGCAGCATGTGGGGACGAGATGGGAAAGGAGATGGGAGAGCCCTAAGATGCTGCCCGTGTGGGATAGGCTGGTGAGTTTTGGCTTTCTTCTACCATTGTTAAATTTCCTGAAATATAAGGTGGTCATGCTGAAAGCAGGTAGGAATACGGCTGTTGTCAAAAAAAACCCCAAAACCAAAAAACAACCAACCCCGAATCTCAAGGCATTGGTGGTTCTTCCAGGCATGTTTCTTCCTTGGGCAACCAACACCACATTCTTCAGAGGCATGAGCTGGCTCTTGATGGATATACTCACATCTGGAACAAACACCCACTCCGTGGAGGGAGGGGTTATTTCCCTGTAAGTATGCAGGTTCTTGGCTGTGGGTTTTCATGGGAGCGGTTGCTGACATCCAGACCTGATTCCTCCAGAGATTTGTCGTGGCCATGCAGGATCTTGGCCTGCAGTGATTCATTTGCATGGGCTTAGGATTCACTGTCCCCAGACATATTAAAGACGAATCAGGCTTGATAAAAGCAATCAAAAATGCCTACTAAATGAGCAAGTGCCTGGCTACCATTTTCATCTTTCCAGCCATTTATTCCTGCCCTGTTCTGCTGACCCTGTTACACCTGGCCGAGCTTCAGCACCAGCTCTTTGCTCTGCTGGAGACCTTTGTCCTTCTGTTGTTTCTAGTTCTAGCTGATCTAATCTCAAAAGCCGTTTTTCAGATTTGGGAAAACCATGCAGCCACATGCACTGCAGGGGTGATTAAGGAAAGCCTTCCCCTTCCTCTGCATATGGAGTGTGTAGGTATACTTCAGCAGGAAGGAAGATATACTTAGCACTTGTTAGAAATGCCCTTGTGTAGTCAGTACAGCCTTGTATAGAAGGACAATAAGAATGTTTGCTAGGACATTAGCACTCAGCAGAGGAGGATTTCTCTAGCTGCAACATGAGGATCCTAGCAGTTGCTCTGGAAAGCCCTTGAAGCTCCAAAGACATGACATGAAGAAATGTTCTTCTGCCAGTGGCAGTGTGTCTCATGCTGCTGCTCAGGAAGTGCTTGGGAATGAGGTGGAGGATCTCAATAGCGAAGGTGCATCCATATTGAGGGAAGAACCAGCTTTCAGTTTCTCCCATGCTTTGCAATGCTGATATTAAGTAGCAAATGGGCGACGTTTGTCATCATTTTGTCACCATCCCTGCAGTCCTCTATTAGCTCCTTGGCTACTCTTTGGTAATAAAGACCCTTGGCGTGTTGTGTTTGCTCTGTCCAAGAGCAGGTGTTCTGTGGAGGCCCAACCTGAAAGAAAAGACATTTGCCAAGAGAAAACCAATTCCTCCATTTGCTGGGGACAGACAAGAAGATCAAGAAGGAGGTGGCAGTGCATTGGGATGGAGCTGGCTGCCTTGTAGGCACCATGAGGAAACCCTGATCCCTGTGCCTCCACCTTCCAGCCTGAATGGTTCTGAGGAGCAGGAGGCCGGAGTGCCTCCCTCCTGTTATTAACCAGCTGTCGTGTGCCACGAAACAAACGAGCTTCTAATACATAGCCAGGCCTGCTAGGCATTGCAAAACATTGCACCATAAAGAGATTAATAATTTGTTTATTTGCCACTTCCCAAAAGGCAGGGCGAATGTGTGTGAGGCGGTTCAGCAATACTCACTGCGGCTAAATTTGGTGTTTTAAATGTGCTCGTGCAAGGGGCATCACAAAAACTTCATGAGGAATGGAGACGATTTGGAACGTCTCAAGCACACGGAGAATGCAGTGCAGCTGCCCTGCTTGCCCTGAGCCTCGAGTGCTGCTGCTGCTTCTGTCTCTGGCAGAGAAAGTCTGCACTTTTATTGCTGAATTCATGTCATGTCCTGGTACATGAGCATCTTTAATTTGGGCTCCATCAATGAAATCTGAAGTTCGTGCGAGCTGAGCTAAGCTGCATCCCAAACACTATGAACCTTTTGCCCCTGGCCCATCGCCTTGAGGAACATTTCTCCCTTTGCTTCCCGACGGTTGTCCAGAATCCATCACGCAGCCATACCGAGGGCTGTGCGCTGCTCCCAGCCCGGCTGGGATGGGCTTGGGCTGTGCTTCCCCATGGGCAGCTTTCACCCACCTGATGCTAAACCCGGGCCCAGGGTGAAGCTGCAGTGGAAATTCCCATGGGAATTAGTGCTGAGCCAGAACGGGAAGGTCTCAAAGTGCCTGACACTGTTTATGGAGCAGCATGGGAAGAGGAAGGTATGTCGGCCTTAAGCTGGAATTTCCTGTAATTTGTCAGTTTTCACAATTTTACAATTATTAAAATGAGAATTTTCTCCTTTTCCTTTGCATTCACTGGACGCCATGAATCAGAAAGTGGCTGGAACTGTTATCTTACTCCAATGTAATTTGATTCTCACCTCCCCCCCTCTTAGTATTTGATGAGAAACCTTTGTATTTTCATGCTTTAATACAATCTGGCACGTAATTACAAATGACTCATAGATAATCTCGGTCATGGAGCTCTCTGAAATTAGATGATAATTTAGCCTGGAATTTCAGTAGAAAGAATGAAGGAAAAGACAATTATAATTATTCTAATCAAGATATCTTTTTCTTTGCCTGGGGTATTGCTCTGTGAACTGCCAGAGGCTTGAAAGTATTTAGACCGTTTCTGCCGCTCACTGTTTCCCAGACAAACACGGCTGATCACTGCGGATTTTCATCACCATAAAATTTCTGTAAGTGCTCCTGACAGAGGGAAAAGATGAAACACGCAGGGGCTGAGCTGGTGGGGTGTGAGCAGAGCAACGATGGAAGAGAAATGATCTGGGAGATTTGTGCCAGCCCCTGGGGCTGAGGGAAGGGACCCAACCATGCACCCTGCTCTCAGCGAAGGAAGGATGTTCACAGGGTGCTAAGTGAGAGAGGTCACTGTGAGGTATGGCCCTAATGAGGAAAGAGTTGGCCACATGAGTTGGCTGTCCCTTGTGTGGGGCTTGGCTACTCAGGGTTGGCCATGGCCCTCCCTGCAAAGGTGGGTTTGGGGCATCGCCTGCCCTTCCTTGTTTGGCCAAAATCCTCCTGAGTGAGAACTGGCAGTCAGTTACAACCAGACCTCATGTCGTGGTCATTCCAATATAGTGGATGGAAATGCAAGGAGATTGGTGGGAAAATAGAGCATTTATCTTATGAGAGACTCATAAGAGTGTGATTAAGAGTGTGGCTTGGTCCCCATAGCAAAGGCAAAGAGGGGATCTGAGTTCAATCTATAAATACTTCAAAGGGGCAAGCACCAGGGATGGGAAAAGCAATGAAAACAAGGTTGCATAAGAATAAATAAGAATAAATTAACCGTGAACTAATCTAGGTTGAAAACTGGAAGGTTTGTCGGCGTTCTGTGAAGTCTCTCCTGGTTTTATGTTCTGTTTATTTGAGAGAAGGAGATAAAGGTTGCTGCCTTCATCCCAAAGGATGAGTCTGAAAGATAATGACCAATTGGGTGCTTGCCAGCATTGCTGACCGTCCTGCTGCTGATTGCTTCTGGCAGCAGCATAAAATTAGCATCCTTACAGCTGATCCTGAGCCCTGCCTGCACCCCGTGGCAGCCAGCACCCGCCTCCCATCCCACCTCCACGCCGACTCCTGGCAGTGTCTCCAGTGGGGTCAAGCGCTGGTGGTATAGCACCTGGCCTGGCTGGAGACCAAGAGGCGTGAGGCCAGTAGAGTCAATTAAACAGAACAGAAAAATGTCACGGGAGGATGGAGCTGGGGAGGGGAGGGGTGAGATGGTGCTGATTTGCATGCTCACTCTCAGCATTCGATTTAATAAAGACTAGTTTTCAAGTCAGGTGGAGGCTGTGGGTTTCTTTGCTCAGCAGGACCCGGCTCAGTGTTGGAGTGGGCTGCCCAGGGAGTGGTGGGGTCCCCATTCCTGGAGACATTGAAGAGATGTGTGGATGTGGCACAAAGGGACATGGTGCAGCAGTGGGACTCGGTAGGTCGGGCTGATGGTTGGACTTGATGATCTTGAAGGTTGTTTCCAGCCTAGATGATCCTGTAGTTCTGTGACCCATGGTGGCCCCTCAGGAGACGAAAGGTCCTGGTACATGGCTCCCAGGTGGCAGCTCTCCATGGGGAACCAGCTCCCTCCCCTCACCTGCTGACTGCCGCTCGCCACTCACGCTGAAGCTGGGTGTCAACAGCTGAAATCTCACCCTGGGTTTTCTTGCCTTGCATGTTTATGGCTCCTGGCTTTTCCCCTGCAAACTGCTTCCCCACTTCCTAACACACATCGTGTTGCAGGGTCCCACCGATCACCTGGTGAATGGACACACCAATGGAGGAACTGAGCAAAAGTCTCCTTAAAAGTAGCCTGGCCACTTTTCTTTTTCTTTCTTACTTTTTTTTTTTTTTTCCTTAAAGTAAGTACTCCCTTCCTTACCCAGGTATGGCCACACTCCCTCCCAGTTGGGGATATTTTATGATTCTGTGTTGTGACCAGGAGAGGGGAAGTGGCAGGAGTGCTGACGCGCTGTGAAAGCCACTCTGGGACCCAGAAGGTGCTCACGTGCAGCTCGTCCTCCCTGCTGGGCCACCGTCCTGTTTTGCAGAGGTGTCCCCAGCAGCTTCATCCCACCAGCCCTCTCCCTACCTGTGCTGCCACAGCTGTGCGAGGCAAGGGGTTCTGCTACAGTGAGTGAAACTGGAGTTTCCCTAATGGCATTGCCCTGCCTGGGGGAACAGCACCAGGCGCCCAGATCTGCTGCTGAGCCACTGTGCTGAAGGGAAATGCAGCTCTAAGTGTTTCGCTTGATCTGAATCCAGATATCGTATTACACTTCAGATAAACTGTATTTTATTTATTTCCACCCTCCCCCCACAAACTTACACTTGCTCTAATGTTTATAGTAAGGGGCTCTATGTAAACTTTTGAAATGCTGCTTCAAAAAGAGAAGTTAAAATACATTTTTTTGTTAACAAATACTGTACAGACTTTCCCCTGTCAGCATCCCTTTGGGTTCCCTTTTGCTTTAACCAATTTGTCACGGGTATGTGAATTTCTTCGGCCCATCTGAATCTGCATTTCCTATTGAACAAGCTCTGAGCAAAAAAGGTTCCTGGAGACGCTGGGAAAAGCTGCTCTGCTGCCTCTGCCCCCCACGCTGGCACCCACCCCTCCCTGCCCCTTTGGAACCTCTCCTCCCAGCATCACTCCTTTTCCCCATGGCGATGTCAGAGGGTGAGACAAGGACACGCCATTCTGCGTTGATGCACTCAGTGTTTCTGGGGCTGTGTGCTGCTCCCCGCTCCTGGCCGTGCTCTGTCTCCACAGAGGTGCAGCCTGCCTGCGCTCCTGCTGGTTTCTGGAGGAGGAAATGAATAGGCACGGAGCCAGCAGCATTACAGAGGTGGGACGTGGTGACAGAAAGGGTCTTTGGCAGCGCTGTGAAAGAATTATTTCTATACAATTTAACATGAATGAACATCTCCTGAAGATTAAAGGAAAATAAAAGACAAAAAACAACCTGGGGAACAAAAAGGAAAATGTGTTTGCTTTTAGCACCGGGATGTTGCTGCTCAGTAGTGGACACTGGAGGCTGATATCTTCTTTCCCTAGGCAATAAGGGCAGCAGGACTTGAAGCAGCCCAGACCTTCGCTGACGGATGGATGTCAGCAGGAGCACATCTAGCAGGGCTTCTGTGGGCATGGCCAAGGTGGGAGTGAGGCCCATCTGGATCCAGAGTGGCTGCTCCATGCATGTGTGGTTTGGGGAGTGAACATCGGCAGCTTGTCGGCAGTGGGAAAAGTTCTGTAGCACTGTGGGCCCTCTTCCATCACATGCAGCAGGCAAACCCACCAGGTACCAGCTCCATCTTGCTCAGCCTTCCTGGAATTATCCACCAGTCCCTGCAATTAATCAGCTTTTCCTGTGAAGAACCAACCCAGAGTGTTGTAAGCCAGGAACGAGAAAGTGATTGCTCACAGATATATGTCTAAATTGCTGAACTTGTACCAACCAAATAACAAATGTGATTTTGACAAATGCTCCTATCTCATGCAGAAGCCACAACGCTTTGAGGAGCAGAATAACTCAGCCAGCCGGTACCTGGCTGCCTAATTAATGTTTGACTCTCAAGTCCATGTTTATTTTGAGGTGTCACCTCCATTTTAGTTTCCTCTCCCAGCATCGTCCTCGCCGCCATGGGATGAACTGCAGCTGAGAGCGGGACTATGGCGTGCGTGCGGGCAGGGGAAGGGTTCCTCCTAAATGTGATTTATGGTAAGCGGAGAAGGGCGGGACTTCCCAAAGCAGCTAAGGGAATTAGGTGCCTGATTCCCATTGATTTCCCTCTGACAGAGATTAATGTACTGTTTTCCACTTTGTGATGTGCCCAGATGCGTTGGCAGGGGAGGATAATATATCAATCAGTGAGTAATGTGCCTGCTTGCTAACTTCCATGCATGGTAGAGGGATATTCTACATTAGACTCTGAATCATGCTCATTGGCTGCTGATCATATTTTTTGTGTGTCCGTGAGGTTTTTTATTTCTTTTTTTTATGGTGATTGCAAGATATGTTTGTGATGGTTTATGGGATACTGCACTAACAGCGATAAGGCTGAAAGGTGGGCTGCTTTTCATGGGGGGAGGCAGCAGCCCATCTTAGACAGGCAAAAATCCATTTGATTCCGTTTCCACAAATTGGCAGGGAAATGCAGGAAGAATAATTTGACTGAATGGTGTTTTCCGACCACCTTAGGCATTTCGCTGAGGCTGCGTTTGCATGACAGAGCTTTTTATTTTCCACCTTCTGATAGTCAGCAGGAGAGGGACATTATTGTCACTAGAATATTCCCGATTCAGTGAAATTCGAGTGGGCTAATTAAACAATGTAAAAACCTTGCCAGAGCCCAACAGCTTTGTGTGAAAGGAAACGGCACAGCGTCCCCTCTCTGTATTTAAATGGGAGGAGAGGAAATATGTGAGTCTAATGAACTTTATAAGTTCCTGTGGCTTATTCTGAGCTGAGCAACCTTTAGCACTATTTGCATTATTAATATCCCAGATGGGCCAACTGGCTGACATTTGACACCAGATAAAAATCACAGAAAAATCTTTATTAACGTCTTCCTGCTGTCTTCTTTAGATTCCTCCTCCATCTTTGGGAGTGAATACTGCTCAGTGGAAATGTGCTGGAAATGGTGAGTGCTGTCTGTCTGCTCTCTGTATTAATTTCATATTCCATTTATTTGAGGGCTGCCAGTTTTGGACTTGGACGCTGACACCAGGCTCCGTTCGGGATGGTTGATTTTGGATGAGGCCCTTGTTGCTCCAGGTCTTTCTAGAGAGGGCTATGATCTTCCATCTAAGGAGAGAAGGAAATGGAAATGCTCTTTGGTTGTTTCTTCATCCCTCAGTGATAACTCTTTCTTCAGCTGCTCTTGGCAGAAGGAAAAAACTGGGCCTCCATTCCCGTTTTTTTGTTTTAGGGAATAGTGAAATGTTTTTATGCTCTACCGTATCATCTGGATGTGACAGAAACACAGATATGTCAGGGACAGTTTGCCATGCCCTCCTCTGCTCTGGCAATGGCTGAGGGTTTCTGTGTGTCCCTAAAGACTAAAGCCCTGAAATGTTTCAGGTTAGAAAATCCCCTCCCTGCTACATGCCCTTCTAACTCCAGGGTAAAATCCAACCCCAGCCCTGGAGTGCTGAGTGGTCACACCTCATCCAGGGGCTACACGGTGGTCTGCAGCTGCTATTCCCGTTGCCCATCCTTCATCTGTCCATGTGATCCAGAATGAAAACCCAGGGCTCAGGCAGCATTTCTTGTGTGTGGAACCACACAGGCTGCCTACGGAGTCATGGGCGTCCTATGCTGTGTTATGTCCAGGCAGGAGCTAGGAGGAAAACCTCAAGCAAGACCTTGCAAATTGCTAACACAGTATCACGGAATCATAAAGCCATCTAGATTGCAAAAGACTTTCAGGATCATCAAGTCCAGCTTTTCAGGAGGAGAATCCCACCTTCTGCTGTGCCAGGTAACCCTATGGAGAAATGATGTCCTGCTCTCCAGAGCCTGAAATTAGGAGCACAGCAGGCTAGATTTGCATGAGGTCTCACGTTTCTTTGTTTTTCCGGTATGACATCTGAGATGCAGTGAGAACAAGTGCTTGGATTGCTTTGTGCCCAGATTGCTGTTACCAGTTAGTGCCTAGGGCTGGATGTTTGTGTGCTTGGCATTCAGTTTCTGTTTTGTGCCCTGCTTTCAGTTAGGGCTTGATGTTCTGCTGCAACCTTGTCGCTGCTCCTATGTCTGCTTCAGGACCCTTTAACCACATGTTGGTCCCACCACAGCTCCCTCTGCCATCGGTGTGTCCCTCCCATCTGCCCCGCTGCAGACACGCTGTGTGCAGCTTTTGGGAAGAGCATCTCCCAGCCAGCAGCTAGGCAGGAGACGATGAGCTGAAGAGAAATGTTGAGGTGATCCTGCCCCTCTTCTCTGCACTGCTGAGACCTCACCTGGAGTACTGCATTCAAATGTGGAACCCTCAGTGCAGGAAAGACATGGACCTGTTGGAGCACATCCAAAGGAGGGCCACAGAAATGACCCAAGGGATGGGACACCTCTCCTATGGGGACAGGCTGAGAGAGCTGGGGCTGTTCAGCCTGGAGAAGTGAAGGCTCCAAGGTGACCTGATAGTGGCCTTTCAGTATCTAATGGGGGGCCAGGAGAAAGAAGAGGACAGACTCTTTAGCAGGGTCTGTGGTGATAGAACAAGGGGAAATGGTTTCAAACTAAAAGAGGGGAGATTTAGACTGGATGTAAGGAAAAATTTTATTATGATAAGGATAGTGAAGCACTAAAAGAAGTTTCCCAGAGAGGTGGAGGATGCCCTGTCCCTGGAGACGTTCAGGGTCAAGCTGGAGCAGGCTCTGAGCACCCTGATCGAGCTGTAGGTGTAAGTGTGCAGGGGAGTTGGATCAGATGGCCTTGAAAGGTCCCTTCCAACTCTAAGGATTCTATGATTCTATGATAACCTCCCTTGTGCTGTGGGCTGCAGATGCTGAAGTCTCTGCAGGAAGGATTTCTTGAACAACCATGGGACACTGCTGTGTTCTCAACCTAGAGGGGGCAAGGAAGTCCTTCCAGTCCCTGCCAGCTTGCATGGTGACAGGTCTAAATCGAAGAAATTTGGAGGCTGAAGGGAAACATGTGCTAAAGCTGCCTCCCAGTTCTCAGCCTCCCTCTTTCCGTGCTTTCCACCTTATCAGGAGCACAGGTTCACTGAGCACACTGCCCTCCCCCACCCCTCCTCAGCCACCTCCCCACGCCCATCTGGATAAATGGAGGCATAAGGTGTGCCCCCAATGGCAGAACAACTGCAGAACTTCAGCAACTAATCACAGGGAAAGGGTGCATCACAGCCACTGGAGTGATTTCTGCTAAGCTCAGGCTAAAAATCCCAGGGCAGTGCTATTTATGTTGCATGGCACTTCAGAGGCAGCACTGCGAGGAAGCAGATAGACAGAAATGAGGGTCAGCTCAGGCCTTTTAAACACCACAGTACTTCAGTGGCTTTTCCTGCCTCAGATGTCCTGCTCTGAGATTAGCCCCACTCCAGATGAGGAGGGCTCTCCTCCTGCAAGTTTCCGTGCTGGTTCTGAGGCTGGGAGGTTCGGTGAGGTCCTGCACATTCGTGAGCAGCTCTTCACCTGAGTGCTTGGCTGGGAGATCCCTACGTAGGTCACTACAAATATCATTAACATATCCCCAGATTGCTTCAAACCTTTGATCTGCTTTGTCTTAAAAAAAAAAACCAAAACTTCAGCAACTCATTTTCTATCTTGCTGTCAAGTCTTTAAACTTTTAGATACGTAAAGCTGGCAGGTGAACACACCCGTTTTTGCAGCACAGCCTTGGCTTTTCTGAATTTATGAAAAGCTTTGCAAAATTTGAATGATTGAGTTATGAAAATAACTTTGGATATAATTAACATGCATTGCCTTTCCAGGTACTGGGGAAATTGGATAATTGAGGCACAGGTGATGGAGGTTGAGCGGCTCTTTGTAAGAGCACATGGTGCCCACCGTACCTCTTTGACGCAGCCTCATTAAAATCAGCAGAGCAGCATAATAAAGCACTGCGTAGTTTATGTTTTGGGAATAGCTCCTGCTCTTCTGTTGTCTTTTTTTTTTACTTTTTTTTCCAATGGATCAGCTGGGAGATGGGTCTGGTGCTCCTGGTCGAGGGCTGGATTTTGGGGCTGCGTTGCATTCGCCACCACAGGTGTGAGCTCAGCACTTTTGGAGCAGTTGGCTTCTATGGAGCCACGTGCTTGCAAGGCCTCTGCCCACCAAAATGCGTGTCCTTGACCTATTGCTAGTTACACAGATTGCCAGATTATAAAATCAGTAATTTTTTTTCCTACGTTGCCTTGAAGATGTGTAAAAGCGAGGCTGCCCTGAGAGCTCAGCCACTGGCCAGGCACCCCACAGGCCTTTGTCTCAGGCTCTCAGTGAACTCAGGAATGCATAGCTGCATTTATTTCACACTTTGTAGTCTTGCCTTGGAAACAGAATTTCTGAGGCTTTGGACACCTGTCTGTGCAGAGCTGCCATGTGCAGGCAGGAGCCGGGTAGGGCAGGTGCTGCTGCTCCCATCACTGCTATCAGGGGAGTGGGAGACCAGTTTTGGTCCATGGCAAAAAATAACCCCAAATGTAGGAGAACTGTGCAAATGCTGCATTGTTTTGTTCATTGACTGCACTGAAAACTGCAGAGGAAGCTCAAGTTAGATCAATCCCAACTCGATTTCTGAAAGTATTTTTGCAAGGTGAAATATTAAGCAAAATGCTTTATTTTACTGAGGATGTAATGTCTAGCTGCTCGGATCCTTAACTTTGTTATTTTTTTCATTATGAAGTTTGAAACAAAGCCACATATTTCAGAAGAAAGCCTGAATTTCCATGAATTCCACTCCCCATTTTTTTTATTTTTATTTTTTTAATTTGGAACAAAACCAAGGAATTCAGTCCAAGCTAATAAAATTCAACCGTCTTGAAAACTTCATTTTGTAGTAAATCCTTGTTTCACCTTAACATCTGTGGCTGGTTTTTCCTGCAGGGAGCACCCAGCCTGCTGCCCCCAGGCCTTGCCGCTGGCTCCATGCCCCATGGGGAAGCTCTGGCTGAAGTACATTTGTGATTTCAAGCACAACTTTGGCTTGCTGAGCAGTGAGAACTTCAGGATGGTCTCCAGTGACAACTCAGTTTCCCAGAGATCTGGAGATTTCTGACAAACAGAAGGACTAAAAATGTTGAGAGGGACAAACCTTTAGGCACTGACCTATGTCACTGTCATAGCAAAAAGTCTGTGTGTTGCATGTATCCAGACTGTATCAGGGAATCTTATTTTGCTAGCTGAGCATGATACCAAATACAAGCCGAAAAAAACGAAACAAAACCCGAACAAGAAGTTGATTCAACAGAGCCCTAGCTAGGTCAGCACTTGTATGTGTTCCTAGCCTTACGCTCGTACTTCACTGCCTTCCAGAGCCCAGCTAATTGCTGTGCAGAATGTTCCTATGGAAGCTATTGGTACCTTGGATGAAGAGAACGAGCCCATTGCACAGCTTCTCATAGGACAAGAGGGTACGGCCTCAAGTTGTGCCAGGGGATGTTCAGGTTGGACATAAGGAAAACCTTCTTCTCCAAAAGAGTGGTGATGCACTGGCACAGGCTGCCCAGGGAGTGGTGGAGTCCCCATCCCTGGAGGTGTTCAAGAAACGTGGAGATGTGGTACTGAGGGACATGGGTAAGTAGGCATGGTGGGGATGGGTTGGTGGTTGGACTCAATGATCTTACAGGTCTTTTCCAGCCTCAATGATTCTATTATTCTGATTCCATAAATGAAAAACTATAACGAAATAAATTAGCAATAATTGGATTTATCTAATCTAAATATTCCTTGGTAGGAAACATGAGTGAAAGGATTTCTTTCCTCTTTGCATAAAACCATGAAGTTAAAAAAGGTGCAAACATGCCCTTCAGCTGCAAGAGTTGTATTGAAATGCCAATTCCCCTGCAGCCCAAGTGAGAAGATACTGACTATTACTATGTTGTAGTGTACGTATTAGTAGAGTATTACACAAATTCTTACAGTGTTTGCTGTTCTCCATTAGACAGAGGTATATATGCATTTAAATAGACACATCATGACTCGGGTTTATTGCACCAATATTTTATTTATTTATTGCAGGCTTATTTTTATTGCTGACAATATTTTCTGCGTAATTTGAAATTCAAAAGAAATAGTCACAAACAGTCATTAATGTTTAAAGGCACAGGTTATTATTTAGTGTAGCACTAGTTATATTATACATTATGCATTAAATACTTTTTGGTGTTACAGTGCTAAATACAAATTGAGGCAAACCAATCCCTCAGTGGGAACAGACCTGCCTATTTTCTTTTTGCTTTCAGCCTGACATACAAACAAAGATCTTTTGGATTTCAAAGCTGGTGCTGTTCCACCCCCCCTCCCCCCCCCGCTCTGTTTTCAGGGTGGATTTCCAGGGCTACAGGGACTTGTTAAGGAAAGATCAAACAATATATATATATGTATTAATGCATGAAACAGATATATTTACCTCACAGGGGCATTGAGAATTAATTAGCCGCTGATTAGAAAGCGGTGGAAAATGAAAACCACTATCTAAGCACTTGACAGTGTTTTTCCTTTGAATCTGCAGCTGGAAGTGCAGCCAGTTGGAGACATGCAGCGAGCAGTGCCTGCCCTGCTCTCAGCTGCGGTGCAGCTCAGCTGTGCAGCACTGGGCTGCCCGCGTGGTCCTGCTCGGCACCGTTCAGCTGATTGCATTTTTCAAGCAGCTTGCTTAGGCTGTGTGAGTATGGAGAGTTTTAATGAAAGCAGTCCCTGCCTTGAGCACCTGGTTGTCTTGCAGGTGTCCCCAAGTGAGGTTATTGTTTAGTCGTTCCTCTGCTTCAGATCCATGGAATCAGTTGATTTGGGTGAGCACAGGGACGGCCACCTCAAGCCAGGCCTCAGAGCAGATCTGGGATAACAATTCTACTGGGTGGCCCCTCAGCTGCTGTTGGTTTTCAGCTCAGGGACTTCTCCAGCCAGATGTGGTGGCTGCATGTGTGACCAGGAGGAGCAGTCAGGTGCTGGCACAGCTGCCCGGGGAGGTGCTGGAGTCACTGTCCCTGGAGGTGTTCAAGAAACGTGGAGATGTGGCACTGAGGGACATGGCTCAGTGGGTGATATTGGTGACGGGTTGATGGTTGGACTTTGTTATCTTAGAAGTCTTTTCCGACCTTAATGATTCTATGATTCTGTTAACATCCCCACGGGACTTATTTGCTGTGGATATGCTTGTTCCTCCTTCAAGGCCAAGTAAACCCTCAGCACCCTCAGGGCCGTATTGCAAGGAGCTTCCAGAGGTTCCAAGTGTCATTTGGGTAAAATCCTTTTTGTACATTTTTCAGCTGCTGTGGATATGCTTGTTCCTCCTTCAAGGCCAAGTAAACCCTCAGCACCCTCAGGGCTGTATTGCAAGGAGCTTCCAGAGGTTCCAAGTGTCATTTGGGTAAAATCCTCCTTTTTGTACATTTTTCAGCTGCTGCCCACTGCTTTAATGCCACCTCAGCCCTCAGCAGCTGGATCTGAGCAGGGTTTTCAGCCCTTTGGGAAGCAGCTGTGCCCTGTGGTGCCAGCCCCTGCCACAGCCTGGTTCTGTCTGTCCATGTGCCGAAAATGAAGTGCACAAAACACAAATTTTACACAGCTGTGTTGAGGCTCGCTCTGAACTTCACCAGAGTTCCTTGACACGACATCTTCCCTTCCCCTGGGGGCATGTAAAAGCACCTATATAAAAGTGTCCTATAAAAGCATCCATCCGCTGGTGCCATGGGACAGCATGTCCATCTGTGCGTGGCTCTGGGCAGGGGCTGGCAGGGTGCTCACGTGCTGTCGCCCGCACAGGACTCCATTGGTTTTAGGCAGGAGCCTTTGGACACATCAGGGACACGACTTGCAGCATGCAGGCAGCATCTCCCAGTGTTGGTCTTTCTGCTTCAGCTGTAGATGGATTGAGCAGTGATTAATTCTTCTTTTTTTTCTCGAACAGACCGAGCGCCAGTGCATGAATCCCTCATTAATCTAACAGAATTACTGCTGTCTACTTGCCTATGGATTTCACCTCAGCCTCCCTTCAGCTTCACCTCCAGCTTTGTCAGCTCCCCATCAGATGGAAAGAGCAGCAGATGCGGTGATATACTCGGGGTGATGCTGGCCATGCTGCTTGCCAGCTGATCTCTGCCTTTAACCATAGGTAAGGGGCAAGTCCTAGTGACCTTTCTTAACATAAAGACATGTATTTAGGTCATGGGTGTCCAAACTTCTGGCTTGTCTGGTCATCACTGAGTGAAGAGGAATTGTCTTTGGCTGCACATAGAATATATAATGTAGTTGATGTCTATAACTAACAAACCTTATTTTTTATATTTTTCATTGAAATATGGAAAAAAACAACAAAAACATAATAGTGGTGGGATATTTGGCCTTGTTTTTGTGAGGCTAATGCATCAATCTGTTTCAATGGAAGTGGTTGCAATTCTTAGAGAGTTCTCAAGGTTCTCGTCAGAGATTTTTGATGAATTTTTACTCTTCCTGTGCTTCATCCTTGAAAACAGCTGTTCACAAATGTACCTACTGCCAAAAAGTGATGATGTGAATAGGGTGTGATTGTGAAGCAACGGTTATGTTTCTCTGGTAAGAGAGGTCTTGTAGAAGTCCAATGGAGAGACAAGATAAAATTTTTCTTTGAGTTGAATATCTGATTGCAACTCTATACATTTCAGTTGAAAATTCACTGTCAGCTGAAAATGGAGTCGCAAATATACCAAAAAATGGATGATTTTTTTTTTCGGAAATCTTGAAAACTATTCTTAAATTACTTTATCAAAATGGAAAACAAGGCTGCCTGTTTTTCACTCTCCAAAGTGCTGTTTTTAGCCAACGTATCAAAATGCATAAAATTATTTGCCCTCCCCTTGTCCTGGTCTCAGCTGATACAGAGTTGATAGCACTTCAATGTTTGGTTGTTGCTGAGTGGTGGGTGTGTGCCCAGCCAGGCTGCTTCATGGGGAACAGCCACTGCCGTGATGGCAAGGTGGCAGGGGGCAGGCCGCAGTGCAAGCTGTGCCAGGCTGCACGCGGCCCACAGGGTTTTGTGTGTTGGACCTGCCTTTTTCAGGTCTTAGGCTACTTTTAACCAAACCCTTTAGGAACTGAACGTCTTTGGCTGCATCTAGTTAAAAAGTGAGGAGAGACATGAAAGTGGACAGGCAGCATTAGAATCATAGAATCACTGAATATCCCGAGTTGGAAGACACCCAAAAGGATCACTGAGTCCAACTCCTGGCTCCACGCAGGACCACCCAAAATCCAAACCCTATGTCTGAGAGCGTTGTCCAAATGCTTCTTGAACTCCAGGAACGTGGGGCCATGACCATTGCCCTGGGCAGACTGTTCAGTGCCCACCACCCTCTGGTGAAGAAAACCCTAACACCCAGCCTGACTCCCTGGCACACCCGTGCTGGATGTTGGGGCGGCAATGGCAGTGAGGGATGACAGCAGCTCCCCTCCCGGCAGGGCACAGAGGAGGTGGTGGTTCCTCCTCCACGTCACTGCCTGCCCATGGCCTGGCTTCACCCCGCTGCTGACTGGGACCTGGAGAGCTGAAATTCGGCTGCCAGTCAGCTGTCTGGAAGGAACCATGAGAAAAAGGCAGCACTGCAAGTCAGAAAAGGGCTTGTTTACATCTTTGGTGGAGCAGATGAAAGCCTCCAACTTGCCCTGTTTATTTTAGTGAATGTTTTGTGGATCGTCGGGAATTTTCATTATAGGGTTATTTTTAATGTTGCTTTTTGTTCTGAATTGGAAAGCCAAGGAGACCCTCCCGAGCCCTGACAGGGTGATTAATCCACCCTCTCCACAAAACTCTCCTTCAAGCTTCGTAACTTCAAAGCACAAACCCCCGGCACCTCTGGCTGCAGGGTGTCCGTGCCTCGCTGGCTGACATTTGATGCGAAGGGGATTCATTCTCCCACATCCAAGCTGAAATTCCCCAGGTGCTAATCAGTGATTTCACATTTTCAGCTTGAAACGATTTGTGTGAAAGCCATTAGATGCTAGGAAGCGGGCTGTGCGAGAGGCGCGCTCGCTCCGACTTTCCAAAGAGGAAGTCATTTTTTATTTGCCTTCCTTGCCTGGTGACATTTAAGATGTTTGCCCCCAAATTTTAAGCTGTAGAAGGAACCGGACCACCCTGTGCTTTGGCATTGATGGAAACAAAATCTCGCTGCTGAGTATTTGTGTGTTGTCTTAAAGCTGAGCTTCCTTGCTGAGATATCTTCTTTAGTGGAAATTAAATAACATACAGTTGCCCCTGTCTACAAGGCTCATTACTGTCTGTCAGTTCTGACCATTATATCCACTTAAAATACCACAGGGAGAGCTTATTGGGATTCTTCTGATATACTGTTCCTCCAAAAGTCAATCAAAAACCAATCTAGTGCACTTAGGGCTTTTACTGCTTTGCTGAAGACAATCTCCCAGTATCAGCTAATCTGCACAGCCTGCTCCGATAGCACAATGATTTTTAAGGGCATGTGAGAAGAGATTACCTACCTGTTTGTAAATGAGAATAATGGCTTGCTTTCCATGGGTGTAGGAACAGGGGTGACAAATGCAATTACTCCTCCTCCTCCAACCGGAGGGGGAAGAGCCCAGGCACAGCGCGTTTCTTTGGGCTGCGCCACAGAATCAGCAGAGAGCTGCTTGGTGGGAGGAAATCATCAGTGGGTTCAGGGAGATGGATGGCCAGAGATGGAGCTGAGTTATTTCCCTGAGGGGCTGCTGTGGGTTGCAGAGTCCAGTGTGGGAGGGGAAAGGTTTGCTTTCAGAGCAGCTAACAGTCCCCCAGGGCCCTGTGCTTCGCCCTGCTCTGAGCTCCAGGTGGCACAACGGGGAGGCAGAGGCAGAGCTGTGCTGCAGGAGAGGGGCAGGCAGGGACAGGCTCCCCAACACTCTGCACGCAATGTGAGAGAGCTCTACTAATCTGACTGGGCAATGAGAGACCCTTCTTCCTTTCCTGAACCCCATTATGACTGTTTCCAGGACAAGTCATGCATTTACTCTGTTAACACACTTTAGTTCCCTACAGCACCCTCTGGATGGCCCTGGGCTTGTGTGCTATGGTGTTCCAGAACCCCTTTTACAATATTCAGAGCTTAATATCCCAGTTTTGATTTCTCTTTCCCTTAGGTGAATCTGGAATCACCCTCTTTTAACTCAAGCTGGAGTTTCCTTGCCTCAGGTGTTTACCATGGAGGAAGGGAAGGCACAGAAGAAATGCAATGCTATCTGAAATTAAAAAGGTCTAGGCTTGCCTGTGCCACTCCTCAGAGTCTTTCCTTGCTTGCTTGCAGGGATGGGATGCAGGATACCACGCGACACTCTGGGACCAGAGAGGGATGGGCTCACCTTGCCTGCTCCTCCCTCTCCCTGGAACATTGCTGCGCATTCGCTCTTTCTTATGCTCTAACTAACAGTCTGAGCACTAGGCTGCTTGTTTCTCTAATTCTATTCTGCAGGTACTCTGGCAAAACCTCATATGTCATATTATGAAGATATTAAATGGAAAATCTTTTTATGATATTTCTGTGCAACACTATTCTGGAAGCACAAGGAAGGAGTCGTACCACTGATGGCTAAATGAGGAATGTGGTTCCTAATCTGGGCAACACCTTACAGCCCTTGCAGACATTTGCACTTTGCAGGTGTGTGTGCTGGGGTGCAGCAGTCCCAACATCAGTTGCAGGTGACAGATGCAGCTGGGTCTGTGCTTGCAACTCATCACTGGGGCTATGTTGCCTTCAGTGGAGAAAACAGAGCCACGGTGGTTCTTCAGCCTGGAGGTCAAGACCTGTTTCTGAAGCTAGAAAGCAGAAGGAGTACCAGTCCTGTCCTGCTGAGTGCTCAGGAGCTGGGGCTGATTTTCTAAGCTTGTGCTTTTGCATGTCCCCGCAGACAGCATCTGGCAGCACAGCGGGGTTTGGTGTGTTTATCCTCAGCTCCCTGGGATGCAAAGGAGTGCATTTGCCTCTTCTCCCTCTGTTTCATAGGCGAGGCATGGGGCAGAGTTACTAAAGCTCAGTCTGGCTGACTTGCTCACGGCTGCCAAAGAAATGTACAGTAGGGAAAGGAGGCTGTCACCAAGTTTTTCTTCCTCACGCAGAGGAGCTCAGTGGCATTGCATTGGCCAACAGGGCCATGCCCAGTGCTGAGGAGGCTCCTCTAGGTCTGGGGAAGCATTGCCTCACCTGGGCAATCTCCTGCTCCAGAGGCAGGGGAAACCCCAGCCCAGGCCTGCATGTGTGCTCCCATCCTGGCCCCTCCATCCCAGGTAGATAACGGCCTCCTTACCTCCTTTCACCACACTGAGCACATGCTGCAATCCCACTGCTCTGTGTGTGATGTAGCAAAGTCTGGATGCAGTAAAGGCTTAGCTAGAGGTAACTGGGTGGTGATGTGTTTGCTGAACTGCTAAAGGCTGCATTTGCAGTTGAAAACTCAAATAGTGTAAAAATTGTAGAGTGACTCATAAAGTGACTAACATGACATCTATATAGTCTTCGGGAGACATTTTCTACCCTTTTCATACCCAATCGCAGATTAATTCATCAGTTTGATAAAATAAAAAGTAATTAATATATTTCTGTCGTGTATCTCCTTGCAGTAAGAATGATAAAATATTCACAAGAGAGGTGGCTTGGAAACATGAATTTGATGAAGATGATTTGAAAAGAAAGAAACTTTAATTAAAGTCTAGAAAGGTCATTGAGTCCTACCATCAGATAATGGTGAAATTATAAAACAGATGGCAAATGTCCCCAAGAAAAAGAGAAGCAGTGGTCTGGAAAAAAAGAAAGAGATATTGTTAACAAAGTAAAACCCCACTTAGCAGAGGCATTGCTCCCAGTCTAACAGCCTGCAGAGCTGGGAGAAGTGGTCAGATACCTTGGACTTGCAGAGCTAGAATTTGACTCTTGTTAAGAAAAAAAAAAAAAAAATTTTGGAGAAGAATAGTGGATTTAGGTTTGTCTTGATCATTTTCCTGATTCCTTTTTTTCAAGTGCATTGCAATAGAGGAAGATCCTCTGGTGTTTCCAGACATAAACCTAAGTCGTTGCTCTTGAGTCAAGCTAAAGGTGAGGACTGGCTGATCCTGCTGCACCTGGGTAACTGTTCAGAGCAGAAACTCAGAGCCAAAAGGTCCTGTTGGCTGCAAGCATCTGTGTGTCTTAGTCTCACTAGCCATACGGGCTGTGAGATGTGCTGTGGTATGGTCATCCCAGGGCTAGACCCCCATTGTATCAGAAGAGAGCACTCCTGTGCTCTTGCTAGGACCATTTAATCCAGCCCCACCAGACAATGCAAACAGTAAAGATGCAGTGGAGGAGGTTTTATATCAAACTGGCAGCCTGGCTCTGTGCATTGGTGGACCTGCACTGTTTCCTGGCCCATGCTGCTATGACATCAGAGGTAGGGAAGAGAATGAAACCACCAGCACCACTGCCATGTTCTTGATGCGTGGTGCTCCTGCACTGAGCACTGCGTGCAGCCCTGACCGTACCCACCCCAAACAGACACGGACCAAGAAATGCTGTGGAGATGAGGGGAGGTTCGGAGTGGTTTCCTTGTGATGTGCCCCTGGCTAGGGGGGCCTTCACTTTGCCTGAGGGTCAGGAAGGCCATCAGCTGTCCTCTGAGGATGGGACAGAATGCTTGCAGCATCAGGAGAAGATGAATAAAGAATGATAAGAATGATTTGACATACAGCCTTTTTTTTTTTCCCCTCTCTCCAGCTCTGTAGGGAAACTAGGGGAATTCGCTGAAGATGTGCAGGAACATTTTTAGTTGCCTCATCCATGTCACCATGCTCACTGTCCTGTCAGTGTGGGCTGCTGCATGCTGCTCCCCGCAGGTCCCTCTGCTGTGCTGCTGTAGTGCTGGGGCTGGGCAGGCTCAGAATCGCTCATGCAACCCTAATTCACCACGATCTCATCTTCACTTACCCTGTCACAAACTATTTTTTTCTACTAAACTCTGTCTCGGTTAATGCAGTGAATGAAGGTACTCACTTCCTAAGCAGCTATTTGAGACACTTTGCTCCTTATTGTTCGATGCACAGCCCCAGGGCTGAGCTATTGCACTCTCTTCAAGCCCTCTTGAGTTTCTTTGTGCCAGTTACTGCCAAGAGGGTGAATGGAGGGGATATTAAGAGCGATGAGGCTGAGCTCCTGCCTTCGGTGTGCCTGATCTGTCTGAGCACCCCACTTGCATGGCCTGTGGCTCCCAGGAGCGCTCAGGCCTTGCCATCAGCAGGCCCTGGGGACAGAGCCGTGCTGACCACACCACGAGTGATAGAGAGGGAAGTGACGGGGATCATGCTGTCATTCCCAGCAAAAATAAACAGATTTCTCTTCTGTTCCCAGCCTTCATGCTCCTCTCTCTCCCTGCAGACAGAAGGCAGTGAGTGCTCTCCTTTGCTGCCCAGCACTGACTCACGCCTCGTGCCCATTCGTTGTGGTGAGGCAGCGCTGCTGTGGAAGAAATGTCAGGAGGGTGTGTAATGAAACACTGCCAGCAAAAGGTATATACCAAATGACTTCCCTGGCCCTCATGCTTCACAAACAAAACGGTGTGGCACTTTGCGATGGAATCTCATTGATTTTAGCAGAGGATGGGTTTCTCTCATGATCTGAGTCAGCCTTGATGTTACTGACTATAAAACAGCATCCTTGGCATCTGCCTCAGGATCTCAGCGGGGATATGTGCAATTTGAAGTGATGGTCTCAGACATTTAAATCACAGATCCATGTCCCACGTCATAGATAAAAGGGAATGAAGCCAGGCAAAACTAAGCTGTGACACACGGCAGCTGGCAAGGTGGGCCGAGGGAGACAGCAGGTTCTGCCCCCACTTACCTACAGTGCTCCTGTGTGTGAGCCCTCCTGGAGCTGGTCTGGCTGAATGCAGCTTTTGTTCTGGAGCAACCACCCTTCTCAGGGATTTATTTAATACTATAAAAGCGCTAATAGAGATAACCAGATATTTTCAAGGATATTATGTACTACAAAGTGGCAGATGAGACCTGCACCCCGTGCAGTAGTCCTGCTAACTGTGGCTGGGTTGACAGCATGAGAGGGTGCTTACTGGAACTGGTCTGTGAGCCTCAGCTGGGGTCTGGTCCATAAAATAAGTCTTCAAATGTCATCAGTCGTGCTCTTCATCCTCTGACCCAGCACCCACTTTGCATTTCAGTCATCTCTCTGCTTCAGCATTGCCTTTTTATCATAGTAACTCAAAGACCAAGCCAGTTTTCATATGCAGTGTTTTATTTGTGTAGCTCGTGTATGAAAGATCAAAGGTGGGCTAACGGGGCTGCTCTTTTCCCTAAGATCTTCAGCATCCCTTTGGCTCGCTCAGATATTAAACATGTATGACAGTATAGACCAAACTCTCTTGGTTATCTTATGGGCACATGCTGGATGGACTGAGGCAGACAGAAACCAGACCTACATGCCTCTTTCTTTTTCCTTTTTCCTGTGCCCGGGGAACAAGTACAAACACCAGTTGGACCTTTTTTTTTTCTTTTTTTTTAGTTGATTTTCTTTTCGTTTTTTATCTGATATCCCATGTCTACTATGTCTTCCAGAAAGTGTCTCTGATTTACAGTGCATTGTAGATTCTAAAGAAAATTATTTCCCTTTCTTTTGCCTATTTAAATTGGTTAATGTGTTTAAACATTTCTCCTCCTGCCAAAGGCAGTATAAAAGAAATGCATTTGCAGTGGTGTCTGCAGGTCAACTGCTTTCACATACGAACCCAAGTTTACATGCTTTCCCTCCTTCAGTTATAACATTCCATTATCAGGAATGGAGTGTTTTAGGCATACTTCTTTGCCAAAGGAAAATTTGAAGGCTGTTGCTCAAGGGATCTTTTTGTGTTGTTTTCCACCATAGCTGATGCTCTTAAAGCAAAGCAAAACCCCCTGTTATGTTAATGAAATTTAAAATATCTCTGATTTTAGAGTTAGTGCTAAGGAGGATGTGCCAGAAATTTTGAGAATTGGAGGAAGAGAAGTCGAAAATGAGAATATATTTGCAAATTGAACCCTTCCTTTATCTGACTGGTGGAATGGAAACATACTTCGACTATTTCAGACTGCTCCAGGTGGACTTTAACTTCTTAAACGTTTAAAACAATTTATTTCAGTGTAAATTAACTACAAATGCAGTTTGTGATAGATAACAAAGAATATATAGGGGGACAATCTCCTGCAGAGCAGGAACCTTTCACAGTACTTCCCCCATATAGGAGTGGGGGAAACTCCTTTGGGAGTTCCCCCAAAGGCCATTTGCATCCTAAAGCAACTGATTTCACTTGGGTCAGTCTCAAATAAGAGGCATTTGTGAGCACTGCATTAACATATGTGCATGTTCAGGCAGAACTGAGTTGGCAATTTGCATGTGCATGTGACAAAGGATGCAGAAAGACTTCACACTGAGGTCTGCGTAGCACCTGCCCAGGTAGGAAAGATCAGCTGCTTCTTTAGTAGTTGAATGGTTTGCTAATGGGTTTCAAGCACAGGAGATGGCTGCACCTGGCCACCCAACTGCATATTTGCATTTCCAAAGAGAGGAGAGCTCTCCCGAGCCCAGAGGAATATTCATGAGATTACCTCCTGTTGGAGGGGGATCAATGTATTCTTGATGCAATGACTAAAAGCAGTTTGAATTTAAGGTGAGATGCTGCATTAGTTTAGGATATTTTTTTTTTGTGAATGCAGAAAGGGCATTTTGTGACCAAGCACCCGGTGGGGTGAATGTCTCCAGACTGTCAACTAACCAAGGTAGAGGAAGTTTTCTTTTGGCTTTGAACTAAAACCAACAATATGAAATGCCCTTTTCATTCCTTTCTATAATGGATGTCTTCATAAACTCTTGAAATGTTATGGTCCGCTTTGGATTTTTTTTTTTCCTAAGTTTTGGCTTAGCCTGGCTTCTGTTAAACGTGATTTCAAAGTGATGGAGTGAAAATCAGGAAATTCATTTCTATGGTCTGAGGATCCTTCGTGGGACACTCACCCAGTCTTGCAGTGCTCTGAACTCCCTATTTTGCTCTACATAGAAATCTGTAGGTGAGCTCCTGGACAGCAGCAGAGCATGCTTGAGTCCTAAGGGATTAGAAGAAGTTTGTAGCAGGGATGCACGCATGTGCATATGAACACACATGCTCAAGCGGATTAAATGTAATCATAGCCACACAGTATGTACGAAATAAATACCAAACAGTTATATCTATGTCCACGAAGAGCATAACACACTGCTGAAAGAAGCAATGCATTTATATCTGGATATATGGGATATACAGCTGTGTCATTACAATGTACTTATCACCAGCTGGATGTGATAGATAGCCATGCAAGTACATCTTGTTTATCAACTCATGGTATAAGGCCATATAAACACAACGTATTCATAGCCACATAAAATCTCTCCTACTGACCAACTCATGATCTCACTTCCTATCTCAGCAGAAAATATCTTGTCTCCTATTGAATCTTTCTGGCTAGCTTTTTTACTTCAACAAATGTTTCTGTGCTTTGGTTTCCCTGATGTAATGTGGGGATAGGACTTGCATGAAACCACTTGGTGTACAACAGATCATAGGAAACAAGGCTGGCAGGGCTTTTGTGGAGTTATGTTGTTAAATCCCTGGCTATGAGCAAGGACTGGCAATACCTGTGTGATGGTTGTGGATGTTTTGTGACTAACCTGATGACTGCCCTGTAAGAGAAGGGGAGCAATGTTCTGCAAGGACCTTGACAGCTTGGATGTGTCCCACCACCCACAGTGAGGAATCAGAGCAGAGTGGGGGGGAAGCAATGCCCTGGCTGCAGGCACCTCTATGTCTGCAGTTGCAAGACAGCAGTTGTTAAAGGATAGTTACTGTCCGTTTTTGTGCTCTCCTTGCTTCTGGTGGTGCCTAAAGGACAGCTTGTCTACACCTGTACAAGTTGTGTTTTGATTTATTTTTTTTTTTAAGTTAAAGTAGCAAGTCAAGAAAGTGCTAACAGTGAAGGCTATGTCACAGCAGGAGATTTGATGTAGTTCACGGTAACACCTAAATATCAGTTTCTGTTTCAAAGCCTTTTCTGAAGTTGGGTTGGCACTGATTTCCCCATTATGTTATAGGAAAAATAAGGCACAGGATCTTGCTAAGGTCTCAGTCAAGGTCCAATAACAGAAATAAAATTAAGACTTTAGAGTCACTGCACTACCAAATAAACAGTGCACAGAATAGCTGATTCAGATGAAAGATGCTTGTTTAGTTCATTGATTTACACAATCATCTGTGACCCTGACAGTGTAGGACAGATGATGCTATTACCACCTCATGGTAAGGAGACATTACAGAGCCTTTGTCAGGCTCATTTTGGTCTGATCCATTACTCAGGAGCATCCAAGCCAGAAGTAATTCATAATTTGTTCCTCTTAGGCAAATAACCGTTAAAATGTTTACATCTTGTTCTTTCCTGTGAGGAGCCGTGGATGTGTGCTGTACTTCCTAGAAAAGCTGTACTGAAACATTTTAAGAGAATTTAATCCCTTCAGTCCCATCTTTGACCTTCTTTCTTGAAGGAACAAGACACGTACAGTTGCAGTCTCTCTATCTATCTTCCCCTTGACCTTTAACAAGGGTGAGCCTCTCACTTGATGCTAACTGTAGCTGACAGGGGGAGAGAGATCTCAAAGGTACTCCAGTGCTGGGACTTCTGTGAAACTGGCAGCAGAAGGAAGCCCTGTGGGGCCACTGCCAGATTCCAGCATCACCTCCCTAGGCACAGGCAGGTGGAGTGGTGGATAGAGGAGGACCTGAATCGTTATGAGTGTGGGAGAGAACATGGACTGTGGCAAAGGGGAATACCAAAAGCAAGGACACTCAAGAAAACCACATAACAGTGGTGCAGTTCTAGACTCTTGGACCATCTTGTTGGCTCTCTCAGCTCTCCTGTGGTACCTCTTCTGGGATTCATGAGATCTGGTTACCAGAGAGGAAGAATAGGGAGTGCCAAATAAATCAGAAACCTGCTCTGAGTTCCTCTAAGGCTTAAGATTTAGCTGTGCCACAGAGGAAGGTTGCAGAACAAAACCTACATGCTCAGGGAAGCTGGGGTTTTTCTTCCCATGTGTCTTCCATGACACACATCACTGGGACTTTGCTGGCTTCAACACCCCTAGCTGAGAACCTGTTCTTCCATCTTTAACCTGGAGGTCTCCAGTGACAGTGGCTGCCAACTCTTTCACTGCCCCAGGACTGATTGCAGCTCCTGCAAAGGGACTGGAAAAATGAGATAACACGACCCACACAGCAGCAACATGGAGCCATGGTCACAAACAAGATGCACTGGTCACAACCACCCACCTCGTCCAACTGCAAGTTCATCACAGTGTGAGCCTGGGGTGTAGCTAACCCTTGGCACACGGAGGTGGACAAGGTTGGCGGTGTGTTACTTCTTGTGGGTAACACAGTGTCCCTGTTCTTTGCTTTTAAAATAGGAGAAGCAGCAGGGAAAGTCTCTTGGTCAGGCTCTCAGTTCTGGGTTGTTCCTTGAGCTGTCTTTTACTAAACCCTGGTTATGCCTGCAAAGAACATGCTGAGATGACCTGGGCTCGTAAGGAGATGTGGGGGAGCTTGCTGCTTCCCAGCGCATACCACAGTCCCCATGGCACATGTGTGGTGCATTACTCAGTGTAGAGAAGCTCCTGCTCCCAGAAAGTGATACATCTGCTGAGCAAAGCTGCAGCCCTCTCAACTGGCTGGTAAAGCTTGAATTACATGGATAGAGCCTCCTGATCCTGCCTTCTTTTCTATTTTTTCATCCAGCGCTTTTCCATGAGATGAAAGCTCAGTAAGTGACACTCTCAGCTGCTATCAACTCGGTTTTAATGTGGACTTTTCTGGGTAAGGAAAAAAAAAAAAAAAAAAAAAAAAATCTTCTCCCAAGGCAATAAGATGACAA